>CM032232.1:12875000-12997500 GCA_019009955.1 Riptortus pedestris
ATGTTGCTGTTCTCAGTTAGTAAATCTTTGAGTCATTTCGTCGTTCCGTTTGCAACTTTTTCCCCAATGGCCATTAATCGAAAGTCCCTTTCCTTGCGGATCTGTAATATCCATCATCGTATAAGGGGGTGACTGAGACCAATTTGATTTATTATCGGAGAGAAAATCAGCCCCGAAGGCGTGTAGAGAGAATATTGTGACTGCCTGACTCAACAGGTGAAAGTTTGACGACTTCTTCGAAAAGACGTTATTTCAGAATTTAAGTAACGTCACCAAGCAATTAGAAAATAATGAGTCACTCGCAGATTTCCACCGGAACTTCCCAAAGAGGATTAGAGAATTCCTGTCTTGTTAAGGGAATGGCATTCACATGTTGCACTTAAGGATATCAATGGAGGGTGATAGTTCTCTGAAATCTGCAATGTATTCAAGCTATTGATATAACCGATGCTCATTCCTGGTTTACATGAATGTGTAATTCATTATGTGCTGTTTGTGTAAATGGATTCAATCTATTTTAATTACTTACAAGTCTTTTATAATAGTCAGTCTGACAGTAATTATTTTCTCTATTTGACTATTTAATCGTTTAATGGCAAACCTAGAGTGGCGAGTTCAATTTTCGCCTGGGCAAAGGAAATTATTTAGTGACGAAATTCATTAAATAACGTCCTAAAATCCTTCCCTGGCTAGAAAAGGGTGGTAACCTGTAGATAACCCGTCCCAATTAGCCTAAGTTGCAAAAAGCGGACGCTAATAAATAAATAATAATAATCGTTTAATATTATTATTGTTTATTGGCGTTCACTTTTTGCTACTACGTTGTGACAGATTATCACCTTAAGTCCTTATAAAAGTCGGGAGACGCTGAAGTTGTTCGCCTCCTTTGACTTCGCCAAAATATAATATAAGAGAAAAATACCACTATAACACACGCCTTAAATGTACATGTGGAAATATACAATGATATTGGGTTCTCTTATTGTTTGGTAACATTCTGACATACTACATTTTTAGTGATCTTTGTTTATTGTTTGCCCGATGTTCATTTCACAATTGTAATGTGTATTTATTGCAGCAACAGCATGGATATCCTTTTAATTATAAAGTATAATTTAATACATCTTTCTAATGATAAATGCATGTCTTGAAATCTAATTTAAAATATTAGAAATATTTTTGGTATATAGCTGTCAGTAAATAGTTTATTTTGAAAGAAATATTCATTGTAATGCTTGTGGATGCACAGACTGTTATTCCTTAAACCATTTAATATGTCTGATAGATATAATCTAATGGTTTAATAATATGGATAGAATCTATTTTTGTGTGCATAAATTAAATTCCATTTTATTGCAACAACAGCTGCCTTCTGCCTGTCATTGGCCTACAAGTCGAAATTGAGGGATTCGGCTATTGAGGTCGTACTCCAGACACGATTTTAGAAACATTTCCTGAAATGTCCGTACTAAGGAGATGACGAAAATGAGGTCCGTTCAAAATTTTTTATATACAGATTTATATATTATCTGTTAACGCTCTAGCGGTCGTGATTATTGTATGATCGTTACCAAACTAGAAATTAAAACGTTTTATGCAAAAATAAAGATCAAGTTCCTTAATGGCTAAATTCAAACTGGGGGGACGGGCGAATTTCGAAAATTAGAAATATCTCCGTTATTATTCGTAGGATCGAAAATGTGTATAGGTCAAATCTTATTGCAAATTAAATGTTCTATAAATGCTGTTATATGCCTTTTTTTCGCTATCTCGATTATTAACCCACATATTTGCATTTCTTAATTTTCGTACTTCAGTAAACCCGCATTTCTACTCATGTTATGTCAACAATAAGCTCTTCTGACTGAACTTTTAATTTTTCAGATAAATGCAATTACATAGCGCACGTGGGAAATCTGCTTATTTAATACTGCGCCTGCGTGACAGGCTTTTTATTTAGTCTGTTAGCTGCTTTTTGCGCGTGTTAGTTTGCCCGGAAGAACCTTCAGGAAGGGACTATTTTAGTATTTTATGTAGTTATGTTTTGGAGTTGTTTGTGTTCCAGTGCCGAGACTTGTCCCTGTACTGTAGTTGAAGTGTTCTTCGGGACGAGTTTGTAGCTTTGGAAACTTTGTAAGTTACTCCAAAACTGACTCGAAACTTATGTTGCTATCATCCTCTCTCTTGTCTGAATGGAGTTAGTTATACTAGCTCTAAAGGGGCGGTCATTGTTTGCTTACGGCACTGTTTTTCACAAAGGAAACCTAAGATGGTTAGTATTTATGTTGTGAATAAAGCTGGCGACACCACACAACAAAAAACCCTGACAGTTGGTGGTGTTCCCAAGGGCTTATCTGTCAAAGCAGATTTAGCTGTCTGGGGACGGCAAAAACTATTCCTAATTTTGACCCAAAGCTGTAGCTCAGCTGACAGGTGCTTTGTTGATAGAATCGGATGGAAGCCTCGCCCAAGACGACCGCATATAGATCGGAATGACAAACCAGCCGCTGTTATCAGCTGCCTGGTGGCGTGCGAGTAACCAGTCTTGGGTTTCGGGTTTCAAAGTATCTCGGCTGGCTTCCTCATCCGGTTTCTCGCTCCAACCAACACGTCTATTTTTATAGAAATAAAATAAAGATTTATGTGTTGAGTTAACAATAGAAAATATTCGCTGCATTATATATAATTATATATATTTTTTAAATTAACCTCTGAATAAACAAGCCTAGCTATAGCTTTTTAATTTTATTCTCTCTTCTTAAATGGGTTCATATTTCTTGTAAGACAATACTTGTAACCCAAAACTAAAGGGACTGACTCAGGCTGGATTCTTTATCAGATCTTGTTCGTCTACCATTATGACTAAGCAGGCTCACATTGTCTTGGAGACTATGGAATGTTTTAATGAATGTGTGGTCAACTTCCGTAACATTACGTTAGAATACACTTTTTTGGATATATTTTCTTTGATGATCTTTATCCGTTACCGCACCCGAGCAAGGCTCGAGGGATTCCTCATCAGAGTTTTTACATATTGAGTGTTCAACTAAGCGTACATCCCCCGTTATCCAAGAAGGGCCAGACAGAGATGTCTCCTAAAGATTGGCATTTTCTTTTTCTTTTTTTTTTTTTTACTTTTCAGGTCATTCATAGACTGATATCTGAAAGTGGAAAGTCTTTTCTATCAATTAAAAAGAGCTGAAGTATTTTATATAATCTTTTTTTAAGTTATCGACTTCTAACTGTATAACTAATTGAGAATTTGATTTTCCAAATTTGAATAGGGGTTTAGTTTTAAATTAAAGCATACATTCCTTGATATTAACCTTATCAAAGACACGTAAACAAAGAATTCCAATCCCCAAAAAGTGTGGAAAATTGTGTTTAGAATATATATTTTTTGGGATATCGTCTTATCTTTGGAACTTACTTTGAAAAATGTAGACTTCTGATTTCCGGATGCCTGATTGAACTTCATGATGATGTCTCGAATCATTGGAATTTTTTTCTACTCATAAAGTTGCTATAAATATTGTGAGATTGTGCTGGACTATACTTGACTGCCATTTACAATGGGGGTTTAATGTAATTTAAAAGGTATTTGTGAGATTATACATGGATAAAGAAACGAAACATCTCAAGGCATACTGAGAGTACTCGACTCCATATTTTCTTACGATATCTAGGAAGATATCATATTTGAGAGCTGTCCTTTATGCAGGGACCCAGCCCGCTAGAAAATATGATCACATGTATATAAGCCGTACGTAAAAATAAAGTGTATAAAATTACAATAGGTGCATGTCAGAACAGTAGTAGGTACCAAATACTTCTAGTCGTCCTAAATCCTCTGAGCCTTACAGAATCTCCACGAAGTCAACACAGCAATATTGGAATAGTTCTTAACATCAGTTATGTACCGATGGAATATAACATACCTGATATAGGAAAATAAGACTTACTTACTTTATGATGTTAACATTTTTAATTTTATAGATAATCATTTCAAATGGTTATTATTTTTCATTTCACTTTAATGTTAGTGTAGTATGTGCCGGTTTTACTTTACAAGTACTCAGGATTGTTTTCCGGTTGCGTGTGTAAGCTCAGCTGAAGCCGTTGCAATATTAAATCCTCTTACTGCCTCACTAATCTACTTTGCATGTGATCTCCTTATTACGGATTGAAAAAACCTGTCAGTTGTTATCTCATGTTACCATCGAAGAATGGATTGTCTCTCGGCTACAATTTTGTTTACTTCAAAGTCTATATTTTAAAAATCCTCAAAGAGGATAGAGAAAATAATAGGATGTAAAATAAGTTCGTTGCGTTTATCAATATTTCAGTTTAGTCCTCTCTGTGTTTATAAAATCATGTTTACTTGGTCAATAATGTTTACATTTATCTAAATAAGGATTAGTTAAGGCGCCCAGTTGGAACAATTAAAGTCAGCGGTAAAGAAAATGCGCCCAGCATTGGTTAATCGCAAAGGCACTGTTTTTCTTAACGATAACGCCCGTCCTCAGGTGTCTTTGCAGACCCAGCAGAAATTATTGGAGTTTGGCTGGGATGGACCCTCCACCCACCCTATTCACCAGTCCTTGCCTCAACAGATTCGGGCCCTTCAAAACTCTCTTAACGGGAAACAATTTTAATTCGCTCGAGAACTGCAAAACGCACTTAAAACGAGTTCATTGCTCAAAAATCTGAGAAGTTCTGGGAGGACGGAATTAAAACATTACCTGAAATTGTTATAAAATATATAATTGATTTAAAACATTTACAAGAGTCTGACGTTTTTATGAAAATCACCAGTAATAACCGCTATACGACCCAATATGTTTGTGTGTATATTTAGGTAAAGAGATCATATTTTTTGTAAAATTTGCTCTGATTGAATTATAAAATGCTGAATATTATAACTCTAATCTCTGTGAATAACCAACCATGGAATTCGTACCTTACTATTTTACAGGTAGCTCAAATGCCATCATGCTCCATTGCATGGTTAAGAAAGAACTTTTGGATGCAAATGCATGTAGCGTCCTAAAATACACACTTGATCTACAGAATTGCAGGACAACGAGTATAGTAATGACCGAAAATTGATGGTTAAAACTAAAATTTGATTACTGTGCTAGATTTGCAAGTTGGACCCCGTGATTGACCCTGAACAGGGCATTTGAGGCCAGCCGTCTTTCCGACTGGTGCCTACTAAACTTCGTGGTGCAATTGAGTAGCTGCTTGTATAATGAACTAGTGGATATTTATTCTGTAATCCCATCATAACACTACAGACAACGAATAAAGTTGACCACTTGATCTGACATCCTTACGCCTTAAGCCTGGGGTTGTTGAACCAAAGTTTTCCTACAGCTTTGCCATTTTTCATAGCTGGGATCCCGAGTTATATAATATTCACAACGGCCCGATTCACTCATGAGCTTATTTGTTTATTGTTCCGTTAGTCAAAGCTAGAACCGGCGTCTTCTCCTTGTATATCCTGTTACTTTTTCCCATCATAAATTATGCCTTTTCTTTGTTGCTGAAGAGAAAAATGAGTCAATAGTTACAGCTTGGGATTTTTACAATTACAGAATAACCCGATTGTTATTTGTCGGAAATATTCTTTCTTTCTTTGAGTGAAGTACTGTTCATTTAATTAAATAACAGCTTTTAGCACCTCACCTTGATTTGATTAAAACAGTTTAGACCGTTATTCTGATACTTCAATTATACTGTAACGGCACGGCAATAACCACCGAATGAAGCAGTAATCAATTGTAGAATTCTCTTCCATATAACTGTCTGTGTTCAATAGCCCGTAAACATTATCGAATGGCTTATTGATCTTGTTGAGAACTTTGTTGATGACCCATATTGGCTGCGTATATTGTGCCATGTAAAATAGTTTTTTAAAATTTATTTTAATTAAAAATTACCATCTGCAATCCATGCGTAGCTAATATGACATTGTACAATTGTCATCCATCACTGTCGACAGAGACGACACCCCTTTCAGCTCATTGGGAGGACCAGCCTCTCCCTGCCTGGCAAGGAAGTCAGGAGTTAAGGACGAATATGCAACTTGAAGAAGAAAATAGCCACTGCTATCACTTCACTTTGCACTGCTATTCTGGGCCATTGTCTCTTGAGGCGTGTTTAGGGGGATATGGATGAGTGGTACTGGAAAGGAATTAGGTCCTTTAAAAGTAGGTTATTAAGATCTATATGAAGGGTGTTGTTTAAAATATAATATGGAGCATCAACTATGGTGCGCTGGACTTTGGATTTGAAGGTCTGGATGGGTCTAATGTTCGAAGGTTTTGCTGTAGCCCACACTTCTATTGCGTAAATCCATATTGGGTGTAGAGCTAGTAAGTACTACATAATGGTTTGGAAGTCTCTGGGCTCTATATAACAACACTAGCTAAAGTACCCGGCGATGCCTGGGAAATCATTGTTGACTGAATAATGTGACATTGTATTTTGTCACTATGACATTATCAAGTCAGGTCTAGTAATTATTGATAGTCCATAGTTAATTCAATACCCGAGGAAATAAGATAATATATACCAGAATTAAAGAGTTTTGATTCCCCACAACTTTCGCTGCCACAAGTAGTGCAAATTCAGCACCACTTTCTTTAAGTAATACATTATAAAAATTAAATAAACAAAATGTTCCTACAGTTTACATATCTATTGGAAATAAATAACAAAGTTATTTTCTTGCAAACGATAATAACAAATGGGGGGGGGTGTGGGCAGACATTTATAACCTTAATAATCAGAATCATATTTAGAACTATCAAATAAGTCTAAAAACATAATATGCATATATCTAATGAGATCATGTGGATCTCTTGAATAGTGTTTTAGTGGGTATCATGTTATTTAATACTTCGTTAAACGACAGAAGTGTATATAACAATAGTTACTTTAAATATCAAAATAAACAACTTTTTTTGTGTGCACATTTGGCGAAAAACAAATACTGAGCTAATTATGGCGATTTTTGTTTTCATACCTTCCATAAAACCTCCACTCCTATTCGCGCCTAGAAATTTTAATATAGCTTATTTTCAAGGAGAAGGTGTTACTAATTCACATAATTGAATTAGTAACACCTGAATTCTGTTTAGTTTCAATCAGTTATTTGTGCCCAATGAAATTGTTGGCTCCCGCTATTGTTTTTAGCATAATTCTCAGTTATGTTTTGTTATTTTATGAAAAAAGTTACTCTAAATAACAAACTAAACTACTTCACGTTTCCCGAAAAACCATTAGGAATTAACTCAATACTATTTCAAACATTAGAAAAGTTAATATGATCGTTGAATTTTCATGAATGAACCTTCTCCCGACAATAAATGAAAAAAAAAAAAAAAGAAAGAAAATTTCTCCTTAAAAAAATATTATCAAAATTCGTTCATCCGTTCACGCGTGATGCCATGACCAAGGGAAATAGGGATTTATTTATGTATAGTAGATTATGAACAGAAATGTAGGAAATGCAATGTCTACCCTTAAATAATAATTTAGGGGGGGCTAAATGATGAATGCTGGTATTTGCTGAAGCTTGGAATTTTGTTATTTGTTTTTGGTTGGTGTTCTCTTCCTCACGCTTGGTAGAGTTAAAATGGCGTGCAAATGAGGCGAGTTGTTGTAGCCGATGAGTTGGAAACAAGGATGACCGTGTAAAATGGTGCAGTTGCTAGATCCACCGTTAGCAGCGGACTCTAGAACTAATGCACTCCGCTGTCGATGTTTTATGCACTTGCAAAACATCTTTCCCGCGGTTTTTGCCCCGCCTCCTATCAGCTGACAGCCCTTGCCGATTGCATATCCATATATCGAGTCGAGCCAGCCCCGGTCCTGTCGAGTAGTTTTGAAACGGCGGGCATTATCCTCGGCTTTTGTTGGGCTTTGTGTCTGCCGCCCTCCCTTCGCGCATGCTCATTATACCCGCGTTGCGTCACCTCATCCCCGGATTGTTCCTATCTCGTTGGATATTTGCTCCGGGTTTCATACTCGTTACGAGAGAGGGAGAGAGAGTCGGTGTAAATTGTGAAAGCGGTTCATTTACATTAAATTATGCCTGTCGTAGTTATAGCAACCTGAGGAGGACATGACAGAATAAATTGAACCACAACGACGAGCAGTGGGCTTAATTTCATTCCAATTCCCACCACATGCAGCTAAATAGCCTGTATATTTACCATATGATTCATATGCTTCTCTGATCACTATTAGAGAAGAGATTAGAATTATAGATCTGGTTAATCACAAAACTTTTTTATGGCTCCTCACAATTTTATTTCTTATAAACGCTGAGCGCTTTCGGGGACTAAATCCCCATCCTCAGAGCTACAAAACAATGTAACACCATAATTAGGAGTCTAAAAATCAGTTGTTAAAAATGTTTTACATAATTGGTCATATAACAAAAACGTCTATAACATTATAAATTTTTTTACAATAATAACACTTATATTGAAAAACACATTTACAATTAAAATATAACACATTAATAATTACTATTTAAAAATTAAAATAATATTATAAGCAAAAATTACCGTCAGAGCGTAGGGCGATCCTATGGACTTGCTTCGAAATTCCTCCTACAGAGAGAGGGGGATTTTTGAAAATTCAAAATATCTCCGTTATTATGCGTCGGATCGTAAAATTGTATAGAATCAATCTTATTGTAAATTAAATTTACTATAAATATTGTTCTATACATTTATTCTGTATCTTGAATATTAACCGAGATATTTGCATTTGTATTGTGTGTGTGGTCGACGGAACCCCGCCATGTTCCGGACTCTCCGCCGAGAGCTCTGGTGGCCGTTTCCAGAACTATTCGTCCCTTGTGAATAGGTTTAGAGATCCCTTCCTACTACAGCTGTTATTAGGCGGATTTCTCTATTGTAAAACTTTACGTGGGAAATCTGCTTAGTTTACGCAGCCCCTGCGTGACGGACTTTTTTTGCATAGTGGATATTTCCTTGGAACATTTACTGCTCTCATTTTTGCCTCAGTCAGTCCTGGATCCTGCTGAGATCGCCATTAAAAGTCTCAAGTGGAGTTTTTATTTACTTTTTTCTTCCTCTGATAAGAATTCTACCAAAGTGTGAAATGGATGACTTTGTTCTTAGGGTTTCTTGGAAAGGCTCAAACCCCCTTTTTTTAAGGAGTCTCACACAGCATGAAAGTTGAGCTTGAAAGTGTTTTTAAATCTTAAAAGCCTCTTGACCTTTTCCGTCTTTTATGTGGCTTTTCTATACTTTAACGCGATTTATTCTTGTATATTAAAGTTATATTTCGAAGTTAAGTTTTCGAAAATATTCTTGTCCTCGTCTTGAATAAGTTATTCATGGAATATAAATTGTTGCTAGAAGAAATTCGTGTCACTAAGAAGAGCTTCAATTTCTTCTATGCAATATTTCATAATTTCTTTTCATCTCTTCATTACATGCTCAACTCTCTGGATATTTCAAATCCTCTCCTTTTACTAACAAAGTAGAGACAATTCTTTCATTCTCCTAGTCAAGTTTTAACATACGTAAATAGCTTTAAGGTTTTAAATATTAAAAAGAAAAACATTCACTCAGTTGCCGCGTTAACTTAGCAGATTCCCTATGTACCAGAATGTTTTCAGTTCCTCTCATAATCATTTAGGTCGAATTCCCCTCCCCCCTCTTCATGGGTCGATTACAACCAACGACTAATTTTAGCAGATTTCCCTTAAGGGAAATCAGCTATTGAGGTCGTACTCATGACTGAATTTTCGAAAAATTTCTTCAAATGTCCATCGATCCTACCCAGGAGATGACGAAAATGAGGTCCGTTCAAAATTATATATATATATATATATATATATTTGTCTGTTAACGCTCTAGCGGTCGCAATTTTTGTTTGATCGTTACGAAACTCGATATTTAACTGTTTTATGTAAAAAGACAGATCAAGTTCGTTAATGGCTGAAATCGGACCAATGGGAGGGGGGGTCTAGAGGGGGGATTTTCGAAAATTCGAAATATCTCCGTTATTATGCATCGGATCGAATAATTGTATATAACCAATCTTATTGCAAATTAAATTTACTATAAATATTGTTATATGCGTCTATTCTCTATCTTGAATATTAACCGAGATATTTGCATTTTTCAGTTTTCAGCAAACCGCCACTTCTACTCATGTTACGTAAACAATACTCTGCTACATAATAAATCACATTATTGGATGTTTAAACACCAAAAATTGTATTCAAGAGCCCTTTATTATACGAGATACATGCAAATATGTCCTGGTGACTCCCCCCCCCATCTTAAAGTTTTGGTCTACTAAAATTTTATTGATTGAGATAACAATTATTCTGACTCATTATTAATTACAGTGCTAGATATAGTAAATAGTTCTCAATAAAATTAATGTGTTATATTCTGATATATTTCATTTATTGTTTTTCTTTCCGGCGTGAGCCGGGCCGACCCGTTTGTTTACATTTCTAACCTAACGCTTCCTGTCGGCAGGTTATTGAAATTGGATGAAACATTTCTTATTTCCGTTTGTATTTATTCACGGTGTTGTGTTAGCAGTATGTATATTTATCTATTACTAAACTTCACGAGGGAAATCTGCTTAGTTTACGCAGCCCCTGCGTGACGGACTTTTATTTTTAGATTCACATGAATCTCGTTTATATTTTTCGTATAGTTTCTATAAAGGAAGATATTGGTCTGTAAAGTATAATCTTCATTGATGTTGACTTCCCATCGAACATAATTGCATGTATTTCACATTGTAATGATCGAAGAAAACAATATATGGACCAGAGGGTTGGGGAGAGGGAGAAAATCTAAAATTCAAAATATTTCTGTTATTCTGAACATCTGTATTATAACTAACCTGGTTTAAAATTTAAGGAATTTACCTGTAGTTTACGTACTATAGATCTTCAACCATAGACATTTTGTCTATCTCATGTAATAACTGGCATAGTTGCATTAATTTATTTCAGCCTCTAGTAAAAACCTCCCACTTTTAGTCATCGCACATTAACAACAAGTTTAAACATCAAATATTATTTTCAGTAATACTTTATTATGTTAGATTCATGCAAATACGTAGTGACACATCAGTTAAGATTTTAAATTCTTGACTCGAAAATGTTTATTCAATAACATATTAAAAATTTAACCGCTTCATTCAACACTAAAGATCATATTCGTTAATGGGTGAAATCATACTAGGAATAAGGGGATTCAAAAATTCAAATTATCTAGGTTATGATGTTTCGGATCGTAATATTTTAACCAATCTAGTTAAACTATTGGTGCTGTACAGTTTTTATTCTATACATGTTATCATCGTACACTCAAATATTAAACGAGTTATTCGTGCTTTATTTTCAGAATTCAGTAAATCCTTACTTCTGCTCGTCTGATTTTTATTTAGAAATTGAGAATATATGGTGAGATTAGTAGTGTGTCATAACAGCTTGTGAGAAATCTTTTTAATTTACGCAGCCCCTGCGTGTCGGACGTATTCTAACATTTAATGACATAGTTTATTAGTTGGACCGTTTTAGTTAGTTATCTAGTCCTATTCCAAGTTTCCCATGCTTAAATTAAAGCTTTTTCTTTCACATTCATATGTTGGGTCAT
Organism: Riptortus pedestris; assembly: GCA_019009955.1. Taxonomy (NCBI): domain Eukaryota; kingdom Metazoa; phylum Arthropoda; class Insecta; order Hemiptera; family Alydidae; genus Riptortus; species Riptortus pedestris. The sequence goes on from CM032232.1 coordinate 12,886,673, forward strand.
ATGTCATCCTTCTAAATATTGGATTTCCCAGAATAGACGAACGCAGTAAGAAATGCACTATGCAGGTGAGCTGTGGAAGGTTACTGTTCTAATTTTAATCAGTTTTATTTTTTTGTGTTCAATACCCTTCCAAAACGAATGGTTCGCCTTGAGCAGAAACGGAATCCCTGAGTGAGTGTTTGCCAAGTTTTAAGTGCACCTTGTCAGTCATGCTTGTCAAGAGGATGTTAGTTGTTCACAACTAGTTATTTCAGCGCCAAACTTTGAAGTACATCCGACACACCGACAAATATAGTTTTAGTTAAAGCGCTATTCATTCCTTAAAATAATTTGACTTTCAAAACAGATTACTAATACATATATCCATACGATATTTTCCCCTCACCTCCGCTCTTATAAATGAAGTCATTTTTAGGGTACCACTGTTATTTATTTCCACCAGATATATAAATTATTTAAACATTCGAAGTGTTTAATGTTATTAATAAATAATTTAAGTATAACAATGCTGATAACCCTCAAACGGGTTCTAGGGAGGCTAACGCAGTTAATTGTCTTAACTTATTTCCTGTGAAATGTTGGCATTATTAGAATTACTTTCTAGTCACATTTACTATTACGTTTATAATGTTCGTGTGTATATAATTATGCTTAAAAAATGTGTGCTCGGATTAGTTTTTAACACAAATTATGTACATTATACGAGTAGGTGATATTTGATTATAATAAATGATATCCTTGATTATGATTTGAATTATTCACTTCGCTGTGTGCCAAACAGTGGAGGGGGGTTGATTGGGAACTCATTTCATTTACTCTATTTAACTAAAATGTCTATTCTATATGTCCCCTACAATAACAATATACCCAGATAGGAAATGTACTTGTGCATATTGAAGCCTTGCTATAAAAATACCATTATTATTCAGTCATCAATGATATCCCTGGCATCGTCAGATACCTTAGCTAGTATTATACATAATGTAGAGAAATAATTTCAATAAATTAAATTTTCTAAGAAAATATTATTTTCTTTTCTTAAAAACCCATGTAAATTTACTTGAAAGAAAAATTTAGTTATAGCTATTTTTTAGCGTCCACAAATTTTATTGTGCTACTATAGATAATTGGGACGGGTTGTCTACATGTTATCCCTCTTTTCTAGCCAGGTTGGGACTAAGTATTATATATATATATATATATATATAAATATATATATTTTATATTATGAGTTCGTCACTAAATAAATTCCAATTGGCTTAACTCACCTGGCTACTAACCTGAGCAGCAGAAAAATTTAGTTGTCGGTAGAAATGTTTGTACGGGATTTTTGATTTACGTTATGAGGTTATTGACACATGCAGATCGACCATTTAAATATTTCAAGTTAAAATTAAAAGTTAAAAGTGTTTTTCAATAATATGTACAAATAATATTGAGAAATGGTTCAGTCGATTTATGTTTTAATAACCTCCACAACAGGAAGCGTCTGAATCGTAAAGAAACAAGTCAGCCAACCTCTTAGAGCTGAATATAGCTTGATCGGAAAGAAAAACAATTACTGAAATATATTTGAATATAATATATTAATTTTATTTATAACTTTTTATTATTTCTAGTACTGTAGTTTATAATGAATCATAATAATCTCAATTACTCTAATTTTAATAATCCAAGAACAAAAGACCTGGTGGGGGGTGGGGGGTCATCAGAATGTATTAGAATGTATCTCATCTAGAAAAGAGTTGTTTAATACCATATTTGGTATTTCTGCTTGAAATAACACGGTCAAAATTTTGAAAAGATGTCAATATATCTACACCGTACATAGTTTCATTTTTTAAAAAGTCCGTCACGCAGGGGCTGCGTAAACTAAGGAGATTTCCCACGTGAAGTTTTACAATATAGAAATCTGCCTAATAACAACTGTAATAGTAAGAAACCTCTAAACCTAAAACATTATTTAGGGCGTAATAACCCAGTAGTTTCTAGCCCCAAAAAACAGTTAACCTAACCTCTAAACCTATTCACGAGGGACGAATAGTTATGGAAACGGCCACCAGAGCTCTCGGCGGAAAGTCCGAACATAGCCTACTGGTGATCACACGCAGAATACAAATGCAAATATCTCGGTTAATATTCAAGATAGAGAATAAATGTATATAACAATATTTATAGTAAATTTAATTTGCAATAAGAATGATTCTGTACAATTTTTCGGTTCGACGTATAATAACGGAGATATTTAGAATTTTCGAAAATCTTCCCCTCTAAACCCCCCTCCCACTGGTCCGATTTCGGCCGTTAACGAACTTGATCTTTCTTTTTACATAAAACGACTAAATATCGAGTTTGGTAACGATCAAACAAAAATTGCGACCGCTAGAGCGGTAACAGACAAATATATATATATATATATATATATATATATATATATATATATATATATACAGTTTTGAACGGACATCATTTTCGTCATCTCCTGGGTAGGATCGATGGACATTTGAAGAAAAAGTTCGAAAATTCCGTCATGAGTACAACCTCAATAGCTGATTTCCCTTAAGGGAAATCTGCTAAAATAGAGATGGCGTAAAATTTAGTTGAATTGCGGAATCCTAAGAAGTAGTGGAATACAAATTGATCAATCTGAGGACTGATGAGATTATATTGAGAATGGTATTGGTAGATTGGGTAACGGGTTTGCTATTAGCTTGCCCCAGATATCACGGCTCACTGGCTAGTTACTTTTAGCTGCCGTCTTATATGAATTCCAGCACACATTACTGTGAGAATCGCAGTTACTAAATAACAGGCGGTTCAAGTAACAGTGACTCCAAGTAACGGGTATATGGTTCACTGACCAGCGGCATTTTACTTCTCTGGCAACACCCATTAGAAGAAGTGTCATATTTTCTCAGGGGAAATGGCTGGTTTAAAATGCAGTCCGGCTTGCAAAGTAGCGGGCTTCGCCGAATCTGGAAGTTTTTAAATTTATGTTTACGAAATTCCTTTTGAGTACTTTCAGAAACCTGTTTCAAACTGGAACTAATCTCTGATAACATTTAATCGAGCAACTTTCATATAACTTTATTAATTCAACGTTTTTTTCTTTGACTATATAAATAAAGTTGGCTTTTCTCTTAGTTGATCTAAATATGTAGCCTTCCTTGAATTATTTAGTTTATTTGTTTTCTAATTAAATAGGATACTGTTTGATATGTGAAAGGAAGGTTTTGCTGCTTCCCATCAGGGAAATCAGCTATAGAAGTTGTACTCCCGGCGCGATTTTCGAAAATTTAAGACTCAGATTAAAACACTCCGCACTACTCTACCAACTCCAATCAAAGGCTCCTCCCTCCCTTTTTCACGGGTTTCCTTTAGGAAAAAAAGTAACGAGTTGGGTTTGGTCATAGGTTAATATTTCATATTAAACCTTGATCTCTCTCTCTCTCTCTCTCTCTCTCTCTCTCTCTCTCTCTCTCTCTCTCTCTCTCTCCTCTCTCTCCCCCCCCCTCACTCACTCTGATTTTTTTACTTGTTGGTATTATAGAGATCTTTTGCCACCCCCCCCCTCCAGCGAGAATCGAGGGATCCAAAATTCGAATTATTATCTAGTGGATGATGAACTGGACATGCCCCCACCCCGTTAAGTTGTACCCCTGGCACGAGTTTTGACAATTTCTTCAAATGTCCAACGATCCTACCTAGTAGATGACGAAAGTGAGGTCCATTAAAAATAAAGTATATATAAGTCTGTTACCGCCCTACCAATTTTTGTGCCTTATCGGTGCCAAGTTCGATATATAAGAGTTTTATCTAAAACTAAAACTAAAAATCAAGTTCGTTAACGGCTGAAATCGAACCGGGGAGAAGGGAGTTTAGAGGGGAAATTTCGAAAATTTGAAATATCACCGTTATTATATGTCGGATCGAAAAATGTTATTGAGTCTTATCTTATTAGATTTCAGCCTTTAGTTTGCCCCCAAATGTACTTATGCCATATCAACAATAAACTTTTATATCAAGAACTACTTTTTCGGAAGCTTAAGTACTCAAATATTGTGTTCATTACCTTTTGCCAGGGCCAGGCACAGGGCCTTTTGAGGTACATGCAAATACATTGTGCCTTGACGTCACCATCTAAGATTTTACGTTTATAACTCTAAAATGATTATTTGTACTACGCCATACTCGATATTTGCCTGTTTCTTTCAATACTCAAGATCATATTAGTTAACGGCTGAAACTTGACCCAGAATAGGCGGAGGGGTTCAGAGGGAGAATTTAAAATTTCTCCGTTGTTATGAGTCTGATCGAAAAATGTTATAGAACCAATCTTGTTAAGATATTGATGCTCTACAATTGTGTTCTTTCCTTTTTCTATTAATTCCAATATTTAGCGAGCTATTAGCACTTTCTTGTTTTCAGCTTTCAGAAAACTCCCTTGTAACGTAATACGTGGAACATCTGCTTAGTTTTCCGAAGCCTCTGCATGACGGACTTTTTTTATTTTGAAACTTGTGGGATTGTATTTTGGTGCTTTTACTAGATTCGATTACCTCTCGGTACATTCAATATTGTTGAAAATTCAACCTTCGCTGAAACTCATGTAATAAACAGTATTTCGGAAGTTGAATGTTTAAATACGACCTTGTAAACCAAGTTTACATCCACTGCATATTTCAACAGTTGGGGATGAATGCGATCTGGCCCAAGGGATTAATTATTATTATGGGACTTGGTTAAAGTCCGGTAGGTATAACTCGGTATATTCCTATAACTGGTTTGGGTATTCGCCGTCCTTAATGATATAATAATAAGTTGACTCTCTCAGTTATATTTTTAGGAGTGGAGCCTCTGTACATTCCACTTTAAACTTTGAATTATACTGAACTCTTCTGTAGGAACAAAACCTTTCACAGCCATATTTAATAATGCACATTCTACAAATGCTGTGGTTTGGGTTGTTTTAATTACTATTCATATGACTAAGTAATGCTTGTTACCTTGTCTCTTATAGTTACACAGTATTTAAGGGATGAATCAAGTTTAGGTGAGGTTTAAGTAAATCTACGAATATAATACTATCTTCAGTAGATGGCGCATACAAAGGAAATAGGGTAAGCCGAAATCTGAAACGTTATCGAATCTGTCAAGGGAAAATTTTCTTTTATTCAAAATACATAAATAATGGGGTTCAAAGATTTTAGGACGACATTCACAAACAATCGTTTTAACCAACAATTTAATGTTAATTAATAAATGTATTGTGTTTCCACATGCCTATTAAGAGGTACAGGATCTTTCGAAAAGAATGAACCGATTTCATTAAGCTAAATCTTATTAACAGACAGTAATACAAGATTGCAATAAAGACACATGTATTTAACCGGTGTTGAAGTTTTATGGTATTATCATCATCATGTTCCATTTCCAGCATCGCTGTATGATGTCTTCTTGTATTGCTGTATGTTAATAAGATATGGCTTAACCCTAGAATGGTAGTGTACGTAAAAATTACGTATGATCTGGTTTGAACTGTTATCAACGACCCCACCACCCACACCCCTCAGCTATGAGCCCTCCAGACAGTTCGGACTTGACCTCCGCCAAGTGCAGCTAAGTGAACCTTACCACTCATCCAATACTATTTTTTGAAATAAAAACGACACGTAATATTTACGTATCAATACCATTAACCGCAACTTTTTGGCACGTAAAATTTACGTATCACTACTAATAACCGGTTTTTATGCCATAACTTAGTTAATGTTATTCTGTTCTGTTATTTTCTTCCAATTTATTTTTTATATTACAATTTATTTTTTATATTACAAATTATTTTCTCTTAATGTTTTTAACTTCTTGAATATAAAAAAGCCAAAGATGTATAAAAAGAATATAAATAATCTGTTTATAGTTTCGGAAAAATGGAGAAAAAATATTCATTGGATGAAGAAATCAGAAATTTATTGGAAGAATTCTCCGATGAGTCAGATGGGGAAAATGACAATTATGAAATAGATGGTTATGGATAGGAGAGCGATGATGATCCGGAGTATTCTCCAAGTGATGAGGAGGTTGAGCCTCCGGAAATAATTGCAACACAGAGTGGGCTAGATAGCGATGAGAGTGAGAAAATGTTAGAAGACATCAAGGCAATCGAAGAAAGAGAACAAACACAGAGGAAAAAAACCTAAAACCTCTCAACCACACAATATTGACAGATCAGTCACAATAAATGTAGAAGGTGGGGTTGTGCTTGGTAAGAACGGAGCACACAACCTCCGGAACGTGTTTCGAACAAAGCGCCTGAAAGGAATGTCGTGCACATTATTAGATATTAACGTAGATACAAGTTAAAGATAAGTGTATGTTTTAATAAAATAAAAAAAATAGTCACAAACATTAACAAATTTTGAATAATTTTACCAGTTACCAGTTGCACACGTAAAATTTACGTATCAATACCATTAAGCGGGAAATAATATCACTACCATTCTAGGGTTAATGATATCGGTTCATTGTTTTTGAAAGATCCTGCATGTTTCGACCTTTGTGGTCCGCTATCAGGCATAACAAGTATTAATATACTGATTTCGTATAAAGGAAATGATGTTATCTGAGAAATGTGTAAGCTCTTGCAGGATTTTAGGATGTATACTGATTCACTTTTCGCTGTAAGGGCAGATGAATCACTGAGCTTACGGAGTATAGCATTGGTGCCTGATGATGGTACGGACATTCTCTGTGGCCAGTTAGTTTCTACGAATGCCTAAAGGTCATCGTTTTAGCTAAAATAAAATTACCTTCTTATCAAAGATACTTTAAAATGAAGTTGAAAGAGTTCAAATTATTAATTATTGCCCAACGTTAATTAGTATCTAAGATTAAAGTTACCATAGTGAATTTTATTTTTTAAACAACTATAGCAGAGTCAATTTATAGCCCAAAAAGTCCGTCACGCAGGGGCTGCGTAAACTAAGCAGATTTCCCACGTGAAGTTATACAATAGAGAAATCTCCATACGAGAGCCGAACAGTTACGGCCTAACTAGCTTTTGGCGGGAAACTCACTCGTCCATAGCTTGTCCGTTACACTTAATAAAATGCAAATATCTCGGTTGATATTCAAGATAAATATATAAGAGAATAAATGTATAGAACAATATTTATAGTAAACTTAATTTGCAATAAGATTGGCTCTATACTAATTTTTGATCCGAGGTATGGTAATTGAGATATTTCCAATTTTCGAAAATCCCCCCCTCTAAACCCCCTCTCCCACTGGTCCGATTTCAGCCATTAACAAACTAGATCTGTCTTTTTGCATAAAACGGTTAAATACCGAGTTTGGTAACCATAGAACAAAAATTGTGCGTTAACTAACATATATATATATATATATATATATATATATATATATATATATATATATATATAATTTTGAACGGACCTGATTTTCGTCATCTCCTGGGTAGGATCAATGGACATTTGAGGAAATTTTTCAAAACTCGCGTCATGAGTATGACGATAGCTCATTTCACTTCACAGGGAAATCTGCTGAAAAGTCCGTTATGCTGAGGCTATGTAAAAAATCCAAATATCTCGGTTAATACTCATTATACGGAAAATATGTATAGAGCAATATTTATATTAAATATAATTTCCAATAAGATTGTTTCTATACACTTTTTCGATCCGACGTATAGTAACAGAGATATTTCGAAATTCCTCCCCTTTAAACCCCCCTCCTACCTCTGGGCCGATTTCAGCCGTTAACGAACTTAATCTTTCTTTTCACATAAAACGAATAAATATCGAGTTTGGTAACGATTAATCAATAATTGCTAGAGCGGTGACAGACAAATATATATATATATATATATATAAATATATATATATATATATATATATATATATATATATACAGTTTTGGACTGACATCATTTTCTTAATCTTGGTAGGATCTATGAAAATTTTGAATGGGCCTCAATTTCGTTATTGTCTGGGTAGCATCTATGGATCTTTGAAGAAAAGTTCGAAAATCGCGTCATGAGTACGATCTCAATAGCAGATTTCCCTTAAGGAACGCGTAACGCGTTTAATACTTGAGTTAAAAATACTTGAAAAATTGCATACAAGAACTATTGTAGACCATCAAAGGCTTAACAAGATCGGTTCTATAACATATCCGACATCGTCACAGATTTTCCTTTCCACTAGGGAAATTGTAAAGTTATTTTGTTGTTCTCACCATCTGCCCAATGTACTGCTGCTATATAATCAAATCGTGCTTCAACCTTTAGATATCGTACCTTACAAACGTTTTGGAAACTGAATATACAGGTGATGTTGTCTGTGAAACACTAGAATGCTTGAGAAATTTGCAAAGTTCACGTATCTCCTGGGTTTCTTTTCTATTTTTTAGAGAGAGCTATTTGCAATAGCGTAGTATTTGCGTTATACTGTTGGTATATTGCACTGCAATAGCTGTTACAAGCGAGCAGATCCGTCGTAAACACGTCCCGCCGACTCCATTGTCCTCGTGTGTGGATAATTCGATTTCCGTAGGATATTGTAGTGTTTGTAGAGGGCATTGGTAGGAGAGGTTCGAAGGCCACCATGTAAAGAGCATGCCGCGGAACTAACCCCCATGGCCGGCTCAGATTAAAACACTCCGCACTACTCTACCAACTCCAATCGAAGGCCCGTTCCATATTTTCTCCCGTTTTTCCTTAAATTCGAACTCCTCGCTCCCTTTTTCATGGGATTTCTTCAGAATAGTTGGGTTTGGTCATAAGGTAATATTTCATACTCTAATATAAACCTTTATCTCTCCCTCTTTTATACAATACATTTGAAGGTAACGCACAAATGTTTCTACGAGAGGTTTGTAAGGTCAATTTAATTGAAAATGCTGCTTTGCATTTATTACTTCGGGAAACTTTGTCAGGATCAATATTGTTGGGATTAGAAATTAATAGCTCTCAGTATCTCATTACTTTGGAAAGTGTAGCAAAGTAGTATCAAAAAAAGTCCGTCACGCAGGGGCTGCGTAAACTAAGCAGATTTCCCACGTGAAGTATTACAATAGAGAAATCGGCCTAATAATAACAATAGCAGGAAGATATCTCTTGACCTATTCACGAGGGAGAAATAGTTACCGAAACGGCCGCCAGAGCTCTCGGCGGATAGTGCCGAACATAGCCGTCTTGCCGACCACACTCACAATACACATGCAAATGTCTCATATTCTCAATATTGAAGATACAGGATAAATGTATAGAACAATATTTATAGTAAATTTAATTTAATAAGATTGATTATATACACTTTTGCGATCCGACGCAAAATAACCGAGATATTTTGAATTTTTAAAAATCCCATTCTCTAAACCTCCCCTCCCACTGGTCTGATTCAGCCATTAACGAACTTTATCTTCCTTTTTACATAAAACGCTTAAATATGAAGTTTGGTAATGATCAAACAAAAATTGCGACCGTTAACAGGCAAATATATATATATATATATATATATATATATATAGATATATATATATATATATATTTTTTTTTATTTTTTTTTTTGAACGGACCTCATTTTCGCCATCTCCTGGGTAGGATCGATGGACATTTGAGGAAATTTTTCAAAACTCGCGTCATGAGTACGACCTCAATAGCTGATTTCCCTTAAGGGAAATCTGCTAATATTCACTATAAACCTACAGGGCATAGGCTATGTTGAGTATGCGCGATGAGGTTTTTAAATGTATTTGTATCTTTAAGGAACTTAAATTGGGGAAGTATTATCAAAATTTCATCGATGTAAGTATCCATTCTTGGTGTTGTTGGTGGGTAGTCGATAAGCTTTGGTGATTATGCCTAAAAGAGGCCTGTATAAAGTAAGCAGTGATTTGTATGTCGGATCTTGGAAAATCTACTTGTAATGTTTGATTGTTAACTAGTTTCCTTCAGAGAACTTCAATTGAATCCTCATTAAAGAACTTATGAGAATCATTAGTTAACAATCTGAAGCGATAGAATTCTGTAGATATAAAGTTTGACTACTGTTTACTTGATGAGTATTTTGTGCCGTGTATGATTTAATTTTGGATTATCCATTATTACGGATTGTGGGTTCATAGGGTCCTGTGGGGATCTCTTCTTACTATTCTGAAGCTGTTGAAAGCTTCGAAAACAAGAAAATATTACTAAAGTTTCCTATGAAACATTTTTTTTTTCGCTTTCTTCTTTTTATAGTGTTACTTTTGTGTTCATAATGTCAACACATTGTTTTTTATGTTCTTTATTCACAATCATTTTAATAGGAATCCTTTGAATATAACCTGATGTGATTTGGTAAGGGAAAATGCCCGTAAAATTGGAAAAGCAGGAAGAAAGAAAAATGGGCAGCTGAGCTCTTTAGCTGTTGGAGGGATGCTTAATACTCCTTTTGTGGTGGAAATAAGAAAATAAATGGCCATTTGAGTAGCTCCGGTTGGTTTGTTATAATCCTATTTGAATCTCGTCATTCAGTAGTAATCCGCAATTATGTATTAATCCCATTTTTATCCTGTTCTAAGGACTTTGGGTAATTTGGTTTTGTGGAGGACATCAATAAATGAAGCGAATGGTATGCTAATAAAATTGTTGTTTATTTATTTAAATGAGTTCCGTGTGCTTAAAAAGGCATTAATAGCTTAAAAAGTCCGTCACGCAGGGGCTGCGTTAACTAAGGCAAAATTTCTCCCTCGTGAAGTTTAGTAATAGATAAATAAAAAACACAACAACCACCGTGAAATAAATAATACATGGATGATAATAAGAAATGGTCCATCCAATTTCAATAACCTGCCGACAGGAAATATATAGGTTAGAATTATAAACTCACGGGTCTGCCCTCCTCACACCAACTTATATAATAAATATTCAGAATATAACATATTAATTTTATTGAGAACTATTTACTATATCTAGTACTGTAATTAATAATGAGTCAGAATAATTGTTATCCCTATCAATCAAATTTTAGTAGTCGAAAACCTTAAGACGGGGGGGGGGGGGGTCGCCAGGACATATTTGCATGTATCTCGTATAATAAAGGGCTCTTGAATACAATTTTTGTATTTAAACTTGGAATAAATGTTGATTTATATGTATGCAGAGTATTGCTTGTATGTAACATGAGTAGAAGTGGCGGTTTGCTGATGGCTGAAAAACTGAAAAATGCCAATATCTCGGTTAATATTCAAGATAGTGAATTAATGTATAACAATATTTATAAGTAAATTTAATTTACAATAAGATTTGTTCTATACAAGTTTAGATCCGACCTATAGTAACGGAGATATTTCGAAAATTTTCCTTTCAAAAATTCTCTCCCCTCTAAAAACACCCCCCTCTCTGGACCGATTTCAGCCGTTAACGAACTTGATCTTTCTTTTTACATAAAACGACTAAATATCGAGAAGCGTAACGATTCAACATTAATTGCGACCGCTACATCTGAAACACCAAAATATAAATATATATATATATAAATATATATATATATATATATATATATATAATCTATATACAGTTTTGAACGGATTGTCATTTTTTTTAATGGGCTGAAATCTCCAGTGGGTAGGAGGGTTCGACATGGAGATTTTGAAGAAAAAATTTCGAAAATCTCGTCATGAGTACAACCTCAATAGCTGATCTCCCTTAAAAAATCTGATGCTTAAAAAGGCAAATAGAAAAAAAAAAAAAAAAAGTAAAAGAGATTCCTGAAACAGTTCATTGGCTCACCAAAGTCTATATCCAGGCAAATATATAGCTTATGAAAACATCAGGGTAATGAAACTTATATAAATGAAAATATAAGTATAGGAGGGAGAAAAATGATGGAAACAAAAGAAAAAGTAAGAGAATAAATAAAAAAATAATAAAATTGTTTTGTACCTGCTAATTTAGTAGAAAAATGAAGAATAGTCAAGAAATTTTAGGCTTTAGTGTGTAGTGTATATTAATGTTTTTTAGATGTTTTTATGATTATGTCTATGTAATTACTGTTATCGGTCAATAGTTCCTGTAAGTCAGTATGAATGTCTAAATTGCCTCTTGGCCGACAGTCAGTCAATATGTGATGCACTGTCAAAGTTTAGCTGCAATGTCTACAAATCGGTGTGTCCTTGTTTGTCATTTAGTGTCCGTGGGTCAGCAAGGAATGGCCAATGCGTAGTCAGCACAACTTCCTCTCTTCGTGTGCTCCTGTTGCTTTACCATTCCTGAAAAGTTTCTTTAATTTGTCTTAGTTTATTGTCGTGAGTGATATTCCAAGAGCTGTTATAGTGCCTGAGTGCATTCGGCTAATAAATCTTGGGGATATGTAGAGTTTATGTCAAATGTCTGGCTTGTCTTATGTACCTTTACAATATTAATATAACACATATTTTGTTGAAATTTATTGAGTTGTATCGGTATTGGTAAAATCAAATTCTGAATATGTCTCTTCATCCACTGATTTGTGTATCTGGAGACTATTGGCCAATATTAGTCATGTTTTATGTTTAAGGAATTGAGCAACTCTGCGACATTTCCTGTAACTTTAAGCCTGAAACATAGCCACCATATGCTTAGCAATATACATACAGCCGTGGGCATTGCCTTGACCCGTGGTGGGAGGATGTGATTCATTGGGTAGGTGGGCATTAATTCCACACGTTATTGATGCGCTTTACTTAGTCATCTGAAAAATAACACATATTTAGTTTCACTAACAAAAAAAAAATATTTTTTATTTTCGACAGTTTTATATAATTTTTTTTGAAAAATTTTGGAATTGATTAAAACTAAGCCTTTTCAACATTTGAATGCTTTATAATTTGGTTAATTTGCTTCAGTTATCAGAATTGTTTAACTAGAACTAGAAATTTTGGTTATATTTATTAGATTGTGCCGAGTGGTGCTTATAAAAAGAGATTATATATCAATACTGATATATGATATAAAATAATAATAAATAAATTAATTTTAATAATAAGGCGTATAACTTGTTTTTTTTTTTTGTTTTTTTTTACAAAAATATCAAATATCCATATGAAGGAGGGGTGTGTCGTTGACTACTTTCCCACCAGGTAAATGTTAATGCCCATATTTTCTTGTTATGTTATTTATTATTATAATTTATAAGTCCAAAAATTTAGTATTGTTTGCTACAACAGATAATTGGGACAGCGAGACTATCGATTTTTTTTATTAAATTTTATTTAATTATACAGGAGCAGCTGCAACTATAACTTGGAGTTACTCTTAACTATAACCAACTATATAGATTTGGTTCAAACTTTAACAATGTAAAATTCAACAACAAAATTGTTGAAAAATAACAAAAAAACGGAGCTCAAAAAAATAAAACATTAAGAAGAATAAATAAACCGAAGAAGTAAGATTAAACACAAAAAAAAATTATACTAGAACATTGATGTTATTTAAAATTGTTCGAAATTATATTAAATTTCTCAAAGTCGAAATAAAATTGGAGAGAAATTAAATATTATTAAACAAATTCAATTTTTAAGTTGATTTACTATATTGTCTATATGTGGGCTGCTGTCTGTAAGAAGTTGGTACATGTTATGTGGGGTCTCTAAGTATTCAATGTTCCTGCAGTTAGTCAGTATGTGTTTAATGGTTAATGGTTGATGGCATGTTCTGCAGAGAGCTCTTTCTGTTCTCGTCTTGAGGTATGAGTGCGTTAAATGCGATTGTCCTGTCCTGAGGCTATGGATTTTATTTAGTGAGTCCGTGAAACCCACGACTCTAGTGATTTATTTGTTTAATTTATTTTTTATCAGTTTGAATCAGTTTCAGTCAATGTGTGCTTTGGAACTTTGGTTATATTCCTGGCCTTTTAAAGCGACTTTCTTGGCTGAAGTGTATTTACGTCTTCTTTGTGCAGTGGTTACACCTCGATCTATTGGTTACCCTTCGTGGTTCTGGTCAAAGATGGACTATGGATTCTATTCAGTGATTTTTCACGAAATAACTTCCTACAACATAAGTTTTACGGACTGAATATCCAGCGGAAGATGTTTCAATGCAGGGTGTTCCTGTTGACCTCTAGACAGATATTTAAGGAAGACCCCCCCCTAGTAGAGTCTCTCCCAGTTTTTTCCATCTTTGAATTGGAGTGTTCCCGACCATTAGTGAGATTTGAGCCATCTGCTGATGACACAGTCCTCCCTTCAATCTCGAGGGGGTGTAATTGGCTGCAAGTATGGATTATACTTTTGAAGGCCTTGCAGATGGTTTCAATTCCTTGCCGGCCCAGCACGTAGGCCGCTCTCTGACGTGACCAGCGCCGCCATAGGTCTTATCTGCCGGATCGTCTGTAATTTACTCTGCAACCTCTTGGATTGCTGATTTCCCGTCGCGTTATAGCGATTTTTTTTTTACGTCTCGGGAACAACTTTTCTATTCATAAGCCACCATTTGTGCATGTGTGTGCGCAGATGTAAAATCAAATATGTTTCGGTTTAACCGGCCTCCTGTGCAGAGGCTCAGTATCTTCATATTCTTCTAATAAGCTATCGCAAACTTATATCCTTGTGCTTTTATAAGCAACTATTTACGTTGTACACTTATGATGCGATTTATGAAAAATGTCTTCATATGCCAATCAATCCTACCTAGGAGATGATGAAAATGAGATTCCTTCAAAAGCTATTCTATACTATTCTATTCTGTTGTTTTCGCACAGGTTATTATTAGAGATGGTTGTTTATTGAGGCTTGTGGACATTGCTTATGAAAAAAGTTTAGTCTTGGTATAGGTACAAATAACTAACAAATTTAACAGCAGCCATGTGCAATATACGTTATGTAGTACCTGCCTACAGCCCAGAAGAAGAGAAAATGAAATTCTCCAAATATTGGCTCTCTCTCTCTCTCTCTCTCTCTCTCTCTCTCTCTCTCTCTCTCTCTCTCTCTCTCTCTCTCTCTCTCTCTCATCCCTCTCCCTCCCTCTCTCTCTCATCCCTCTCCCTCCCTCTCCCTCTCTCTCTCATCCCTCTCTCTCTCTCTCTCTCTCTCTCATCCCTCTCTCTCTCATCACTCTCCCTCTCTCTCTCATCCCTCTCCCTCTCTCTCTCTCTCTCTCTCTCTCTCTCTCATCCCTCTCCCTCTCTCTCTCCCCGTCTCTCTCATCCCTCTCTCCGTCTCTCTCTCTCTCTCATCCCTCTCCCTCTCTCTCTCCCCGTCTCTCTCATCCCTCTCTCCGTCTCTCTCCCCGTCTCTCTCTCTCTCTCTCTCTCTCTCTCTCTCTCTCTCTCATCCCTCTCTCTCTCTCATTCCTCTCCCTCTCTCCCTCTCTCTCCCCCCCCCCGCTCTCTCTCTCTCTCTCTCTCTCTCTCTCCCTCTCTCTCATATTTAATTAAAGATAAAGGAAATGTTAAATGGATCTGTAGAATTCTTGGCATAGTTTAATAATGAAGTTCGTTACTTTATTTATTCCTTTGCTTTACGCCGGTTGTCTAATTGTAGGAGAAATCAAAGAGAAATAGTAGCGGCACGTACCAGTGCCTCTAATTTTAATAGTCGAGTTCATCGAAGTGTGTAACCCACTTCCCTTCGTGAACATTATATTTCCTCGCAAGAACAACCTTAATGATTTCCAGTATGTAGTTCCCTCTGGGGAAATCAGCCGTTTTGTTGTTACTCATGGTGTTATTTAGAAATATTTATCATAGTACATAAAAGTTAGCAGACAAAAATAGTTATTTATTATACAAGTGACGAAAGTAGATCATTTTACAACTCGAGTGAAACGTTTACCCACACGAGCGAAGCGAGTGTGGTAATTTCACGACAGTTGTAAATTCTACTTTCGTCACGAGTGTAATATTAAATTTTTTCTGTAATCGTGTAATACATGATCAGATCTAACCAGAATATGAACAAAATTAGGATGTTGTGAAGATTATGGTATGTTGTTGGTAGGTTATAAGCATGGTTGTGAAAGGTTATAAGCATAGTTATAAAACAACTAGTGATGATTGTGAAGTAGTGCTGTTATAAACAAGTGCAGGTTATAAACAAGGAAGGTAATTATTATTATATTTAAATTTTAAAATATATTGATTATTTCCACCAATAATTCATTCACATTTCAATTTATTTTGTTAAAATAAATTCTTACAATGTTAAGAAACATTTAATTTCCAACTTCAAATTATATTTTAATTTATACTTTTCACTTTCTTCAGGCAATTCACTTTCTTCACTTGTGAAGAAAGTGATTACTTTCTTCACTCTATTGCAAAATGTTTCACTTTCTTCACTCATTTCAGTTTAGTAATGTTACCATTATTCAACGATTACAGAAAAAGGATATTAATTCTTTATAATATTGACGTAACATCTTAAAGGTCACACATTTGTCTTCAGCGATGGAATTAGTTCTTTTACGAAGAAGCTTCTACAAAACTTTATGTGACTGAAACTATCCACATTTTTTATTAATTCAGCGAAATTTCTCTTATACTTGATGTTATGTGTACATTTCTCATTTGAACTATTTGTATTTTTCATTTCCTTGTAATGACCCGTTTTTCTTTGTTTCAGGTACTGCTCTTTCTGGCTCATCGTCGTAAGTATTTCTATAGAAATATTATCAATATATAACGATTGCTTGCTCATTCAACTTTTCTTATTACAATTTTCATTATTGGCCTTATAGGGAGTATTAAATATGGAAATTCTTTAAACGGGTTAAAAATTGGTGCGTTTCTTTGGATAAGCGATTGGAATTTAAATTTGTCATAATAGCATTAACAGAGCATTAATTCAATTAAAAATGTTCGCCGCGCAGAGGCTGCATTAACTAAGCAAATTTCTCACGTTCGTCACGTATTTGAATTTATCTCAAAACGTAAAAGTTCAATGAGAACATTTTTGTGCTTCAATTATAGTGCTTCATAATATAACAAAATAATTAAAATATGCAAATATCTCCGTTAATACTAAAAAAAGTCCGTCACACAGGGGCTGCGTAAACTAAGCAGATTTCCTACGTGAAGTATTACATTAGAGAAATCTGCCTAATAACACAACACCACAATGAGTAAATACAAACGGTAATGAGAAATCTTTCTGTTAATTTTAATAAATTCCCAACTGGAACGGCTTCTGAATGAACAGAACGTATTTGCATAAATCTCACAAAGTAAGGAAGGTAAGGTAAGGTTAGAAACGACAGGTAAGGTTAGAAGAGGCTTCCACCAGACCCGAACAGTTACGAAAGCTGCCGAACTAATCCGAACGATACCCGACCATGTGTCCCACAGACTTCATAAAAATGCAAATATCTCGGTTAATATTCAAGATAGAGAAAAAATGTATATAACAATATTTATAGTAAATTTAATTTGCAATAAGATTGATTCCATACACTTTTTCGATCCAACGCATAATAACGGAGATATTTCGAATTTTCAAAAATCCCCCTCCCACTGGTCCGATTTCAGCCATTAACGAACTTGATCTGTCTTTTTACATAAAACGGTTAAATATCGAGTTTGGTAACGATCAAACAAAAATTGCGACCGCTAGAGCGTTAACAGACAAATATATATATAATTTTGAACGGACCTCATTTTCGTCATCTCCTGGGTAGGATCGATTGTCATTTGAGGCAATTTTTCAAAAATCGCGTCATGAGTACAACCTCAATAGCTGCTAAAAGGGCCTTATAATTCTATTTTGAGGCTCACTGACTCTAAAGCAATAATTAATTACTTAGGCTTATTGGAAATGTTTATGGATCTAAAATAATACGTCTGCTAGTTTTCAAAAGGATTAAGAATATTCAAGGAAAAAAATATTAATGTTCATTGAATGTGTAAAAGTTTAAATCATCGAACAGTCGATAATCACAGCAGAAGAGATATTTTATTCCATATTAAAAAAAAATAGCAATGATTTTCTTTGCTAGATTTTCAAGCGAATAAATAATTGGTTTTCCTCTCACTATTTTTCAAAGCAAACACGGGAAGTCAAATATAAACGGGGGAACATTCCATTAAACTTTTCTCGTTGTTTACAATGTAATGCAATTCTGCCGTTTTACTTTAGCCTCTGTTTGCTAAATGTTATTCAATATAACGTCAGCGATTGTAGACATTCGCCCCACGTCATTTGGCCAATATTTGCCAAACACAAACCCCCATATATTCATTTCGAATATGTTAATAGTAAATCTGTCTAGATGATAGTTCATGCGTTAGTTGATGAACAAACATTAAACCAGTGCCTGTTATAAGGGCTCCTAAAAGATTCATGTATTGAACTCTCATGAATGTGTGTGTGTCCGTGTGCGTGCGCGCGCGCGCGTGTATATATATATAATACCAAAATTGATATTTAGCCGTTTTATGTAAAAAGAAAGATCAAGTTCGTTAACGGCTGAAATCGGACCAGGTGGAGGGGGGTTTAGGGGAGAGGAATTTCGAAAATTGGAAATATCTCCGTTGCTATAAGTTGGATCGAAATAGTTTGAGGATGAATCTTATTACAAATTTACTATAAGTATTGTTATATACATTTATTCCCTATCTTGAATATTAACCGAGATATTTGCATTTTTTGGTTCAAGCTTAAATACTAAATATTGTTTTAAAGGTAAATTTATTATTCGAGATACATATATCAAATATGTTCTGGTGACCCCCCCCCCCTTCTTAAGTTCTGCCAGCTGCAACTGTTTGTTTACATTTCAGATGATTTCCGTCGTGAGGTTTCTTATTATTGTTTGTATTCACTTAATATTCACGCACAGTGGTGTGTTACCTGTATGTAAATTTATGTATTGTTAAACTTCACGAGGGAAATCTGATTAGTTTACGTTGCCCGTGCGTGACGGACTTTTTAATATTTAGAGGGGAGGAATTATAAAAATTCGAAATATATTTTTTGTTATTCGTTGGATCACAGTATTGTATATAACCAATCTTATTACACATTTGATGGTCTATAAATTGTGTTATATAAATATTTTATCTATCATGAATATTAACCGAGATATTTGCATTGTTAGTTTTCAGCATTAACGAAACCCCCACTTTTACTCCTGTCATATTAACCATAAGCTGTTATATCATGAATCACTTCGTTTTAAGGTTAAATACCAAATATTTTTTTCATTCAACTTTTACTTTGTGAGATACGTGCAAATAAGTTGTGTGACGACTTCTTCAACTACGATTTTTCGTTCTTTACACTGTTATTGGTTAATCCAATCGGACCTAGAATATTGGAGGTTTAGGGGGGGGGGATTCTATAATTCAAAATATATCCGTTGTTATGAGCCGGGACATAAAATGTTATAGAACCAACCTTGTGTTATTGATGTTTCTACAATTGTTATTCTGTGTTTTTTAACTCAAGTACTAAGGGAGTTGTTGGTACGTTCTTGTTTGTCAGTAACCCCACCCCAGTCCTTCCATTTATCGTTTTAGCAGATTTCCCTCAAGGGAAATCAGCTATTGAGGTCGTACTCATGACGCGAGTTTTGAAAAATTTCCTCAAATGTCCATCGATCCTACCCAGGAGATGACAAAAATGAGGTCCGTTCAAAATTATATATATATATATATATATATATATATATATATATATATATATATATATTTGTCTGTTAACGCTCTAGCGTTACTCTAGCGTTTTTGTTTGATCGTTACCAAACTTCATATTTAAGCGTTTTACGTAAAAAGAGAGATCAAGTTCAATAATGGCTGAAATCGGACCAGTGGGAGGGGGGGTTTAGAGGGGGGATTTTTGAAAATTCAAAATATCTCCGTTATTATTCGTCAGATCGAAAAATCGTATAGAATCAATCTTATTGTAAATTAAATTTACTATAAATATTGTTCTATACATTTA
Organism: Riptortus pedestris; assembly: GCA_019009955.1. NCBI lineage: Eukaryota > Metazoa > Arthropoda > Insecta > Hemiptera > Alydidae > Riptortus > Riptortus pedestris. Next base: position 12,906,596 of record CM032232.1, read on the forward strand.
TTCTGTATCTTGAATATTAACCGAGATATTTGCATTTGTATTGTGTGTGTGGTCGACGGAACCTCGCCATGTTCCGGACTCTCCGCCGAGAGCTCTGGTGGCCGTTTCCAGAACTATTCGTCCCTTGTGAATAGGTTTAGAGACATCTGTTATTAGGCAGATTTCTCTATTGTAAAACTTCACGTGGGAAATCTGCTTAGTTTACGCAGCCCCTGCGACACGGACTTTTATTTTTTTAATATGAATAGAAGATATGTGGTAAGATTAGATCATAAGCGTGTTATACCAGCAGTTAGGGAAATCTGCTTGGCTTACGCAGACGCTTGACGGATCTTTTTAATTACATTCATGGTTGAGAGCCTGTTGGTCGATAATAAAGTTTTCCCGGCTGATAAGGGAGACAACGAGAGAAGTTCCTTCTCTAGAGTTGTACAATAATGGCTGGGGGAGGTTATGTCTCTCCGAGTCCTCCATTAAGCCCTTCCATGCACACCCTGGTCTACTTTTATGCACTGGATCCTTCCAGGAATCAGCAACTGTTCTTATTAGCCTTCTGGAGTTTCTATTGTGGTCTCTATGATCTCGTCCTGTATATGCAACAAAACTTATCAGATAATGTAGGACATCTATGATGGGTAGAGGGTTCGCTAGTCGGATGATATTTGATTTAGACGCTCCGTTACGTGTTTGAAATCCTTTTGAATTAAATATGCAGAATTTTTGCAGTTTACCGATTCAATGTAGTATACGATATTTCCGGAAGCATTGATTCAAAAACTTCCGATACGCAGAAGCTGCGTAAATATTCCTCACACTGGAATAGTATACACTGATGATGTTATCCGTATCATCGATTCTCCAGTTCTCGCTCCGTAAGAATTCCATTTAAATTGGAAATAACATGTTAGTCGGAGTTGAGATGTTTAGTGTCTGAGGTCTTAATGTGAAAATAGGATGAGTGGAAGGTGGATTTACAAAAGGCTGAAAAAAAATACAAATAACCCCGTTAACTTTCGTAACGGAGAAAACATTTAAAACTAATAGTTCTAATAAATTAAAATTCCAACAAGATTATTTATATAAATTGATCTACCCCAATCGTAGTAACAGAGATATTTTGAATTATTACCCTTCTAAACCCCACCTCACCTCGGTCTGATTTCAGCTGCTAACGAACTTGAGTTGCTCATCTGAGAATTCTCATTAGAGAATCTTTAGTCTTACTTGAAACGCTTGTATATCGAGTTTGGTAAGGATCAAACAACCATTTTGACCGCTAGAGTGGCAACAAACAGGTATATATATGTAAATATATATAGTTTTGAAATTATCTCATTTTTGATCCTCATTTTTGATTCCCTTACGTAGATCGATGGACTTTTGAGACCATTTATTGAAAATCACGTCACTACCTCGTTAACTGATTTCCCTTTTTAGGGAAATCTGCTAAAAGGTTATAGAACGTCATTTATAAGCCACGTGAGATTTATGGGTCATAGTAGTATTTGAGGAATTCCGTGTTTTGTAACCTTCTAGTGGTGCCACTCTGAATTTAGGTGTTTTCTGGCTGCTGTGTTAGGTCTACTTATTGTGCTTATATCCACTAATCCTCTCATTTGTTTTGTTGATCCCCCCCAAAAAAATCCCTGGGGGAAAATAAAAGCATTCGAAATGCGTACTTCTGAAGTTCCGCCTTATGAAACGTACAGGGAAAATGGTTCTCGGGTGTAAAAGACCGATCTGTGTTTGTTTTGACCCATTATCTCTTAATAGCACGTTAGTTATTGTTGTATTTCATTAACTTCTCTGTCATTATTGTTATCGTGGTACACTCTGCTACAAGACAAGTTATGTATGTATTATGGATTTGTACAAAAGGTTGTCCCAGTTCTTGAATGCATTATGTTTGATGTTTGAGATCTTGTTGAGGATAATTGTTTAGTTGAGGAAGACAGTGAAGTTCAGGCTGCGTAGATTCCAGTTACTTTGTTGTTATTATTGTTTGCGACAAGGCAAGGTCAGATGGATGAAAGTGTTGTAGGCGTTGTTGTGGCTTTATTTGTTGTGTAATAAAGATCCTAATTTCTACTGCTGTTATTGGCTTAATAGCTAAAGGCTATTTGAGGGAGTAGCTTCAAGTCAATGTTAGGTTTTTGATCGTTTGTCTGAAGTGGGCATTTCTATGAGACATGTTTAACTGGCTTAAACAAGAGTTTCGGCAAGATAGAGTATGGGCTCATTGTCAACAATAAAAACATTTGGTCTTTTTTCACTGTATTCTTCTATGGAACAGGTTTCCTGCCGTGTGTACGGAAACAGAGCGACACACTTGACGTAAGACTGAACTGGTATAGGAGGAAGATATGTCAGGTGCTGGAAGAATGCCGGAGCCCTGGGGTTCCTAATAATAAAAAAAAAATTGGCGCAAAAAGAGCCAGGAATGCAGAGATAAGGGAAGTGGGGGAAGATAGCTCTTTATAAGGTAGCAGAGGGTTAGAAGAGGGCGGGGTCTGGTTGGCACGACTGCTTTCTCCTCTGGGACGGGGAAAGTGCATGAGTTGGACAACCTGATCAAGAGAGGATCAGGTGCCGCCCGCCTATAATCTATATCATCAAAGGGTGCCGCGGAGGAAGGGAGAAAAAAAGGTAGAGACATTTGGCGGGCTTAACGGCCCTTTCCCGCGCTTTTTGAGCTACAGATGGCAGCACTAGCCCTACCAATCATGTCAGATTGCTTTAAACAAGGGGTACTAATTTGTAATTGACGTCCAAGTGTCTGCTGTAAATCTACTTTTCTACTTCTGGGGGTTATCTAACTTCAACACTCGGCAGAGAGAAAGTCCAACTTCAGCTCGTTAATAGAATGGTCGGAATTCTTTGTCAGTAAATGTTATCATTTTAAGTTTTTTTTCTTTTAATTTGGAAAAATCGGTAAGATCAGACGGTTCTCGCTCCCGTCTCTTTTGGGTATCCGGACTCAACCACTTAGCTGCTTACTTAAGACATTAATACAAATCTGTTGTAAGTACAAAATGACTTCCTTGATCTCATTAGATTGGATACACAAAATGTCATTTGAAACTACTTCATTTGCAAGTGGCATACGCTATCCTTTCCGATTGCAACAAACAAAAAATGTCACACAATATAATTTACCTAACTTCATTCTTATTTTGTTATAAAACAAAAATCTTTTGAATTTTGGAGGGGGTGTAGAAACATATTTATATTTTTTTATTTTCTCTCTCGTCGAAACACTCCTAGAATAGATAACATAAGTATGAAATTCTAGCTAGTCGTTTTAAATAAACTAAGTAAAACGGACACTGTGAAGGGCAATACGGATAATTCCTTTGAAATATGAAAACAATTTTTTTTTTTTTTTTTTTGTAAAAAATTCAACCAGTTTTATTTCTCTCAAAATATTTAAAATTGTTCTGTTCTTGTCGTGAATATTTTTATTAATTTTACTTATCAACCAATTCAAATACAAATTACTGAACTTCTTCTTTATATATTACGGGGAAAATATGTATAAACAGTCTTATGTATCAAATTATTTAACGCTTTAACTGTAGACTTACAATAAAACATATACTAGCTGACTGTTACCTAAGGACTCACATAGACCTACCATACACTTTGACTGAATTACTACATGACCGTAGCCAGTAGTACATAGACCTCGTATTTAAATACTTAAAACTACAACATTTTCGAAAATTTATGATGTAGGACAATATTGAAAATATATGCAGAAATGAGCAAACTTACGTAAATATGTACTGTAAAGACAAAAGCTGATGCTTCCCTCAATCGCCTCTGTCGCGAAATGCGATTAAAAAATATTTGTCAAATTATTTGTTGCAACTGTTACTTAATACGATTTAGTATAACTAGATTAATACCGGGGCTATTTTTATGTTGTGTGAATCGCTAAAATTGTACCCCAAAAAACAAACAAATAAATAAACATTTTTATGTTATTACTACAACATGTTCTCCCTCGCCTTTTACATTATGCTAAAATGCTACACCACTTATCGGATGTCTATCCTCAATGTCAATCCCTGTCTTCAGAAGGTTTATACTAAGGAAGAAAAGATCTCAAGATAATGTCACGCGTTTGTCAATCCACGTTGGGGAAATCTGCATTGTTTGCTGAGACTTTTATCCATCTTTGAAGTTGGGCCGCTTCCCATCGTCATATTGGATATCCTAAATTAAAATTCATTTTGCGAACCTTTCTATTCACGGCTCGTAACTTATGTGTGACTACTAATCGTTTCTACTCTCCCCACTGTCAACTATTAATTATTAATGCAAATGTAGCTTTCCATTAATTCAAATTTATTCAAGTCCATTATGAATATGTATATTTATAGATAGTCCTTTCCTTTAGTCGTGCTAAAAATCTGTTATGTCTTTGGAAATGTGATAACTAAGTCATCTATCAGTGGCGCTTTTGAAACTAATTATTGGATTTAAGTTATGATTTTCTAGCAGCCATCTAAGGTTGCAACGAGAAAATTGTAGCCGTTGGTTTTGAAACCATATGTGTTCGTTGCACAGTTTTTACTTCCTTATACGAAAAAAGCAAGTTTTGTAATAACGAAAGTTTTCGGATTTCAGATATCTTCGAATTGACCTGTTTGGCCCTCCGTGAAACCATTTTGACTATTTTAAGAATTACTTTACTCAAAAACGACTAGCCTTAGAAGGTTGAAATTTCATATTTTGTTTGTTTATTATTATTTACTCAACTTTATGCTGATATGGCTAATCGGGACGGGTTATCTACAGGTTATCACCCTTTTCTAGTCAAATTTCATATTCCAGATTTTTGTAACATCTAGTTGTGTGTGCACCATCTCATTCGATCGAAATCGATCAGGAGGGAAGGTACAGGAGAAGGAAAATTAAAAATGTGTATAGGTCATCTTCTGGTTGTCATGAAAATATGTATAAATTAAGTGCTACGACATACTCGTATTCTGAATGGAGATATCACACTCGTATATAAATTTCAAATGGAAGTATTATCATATTCTTTATAATTAATTTCTTTGTGTTATTTAATGAGTTCAAGGAAGTCATGTGATTCACGTTTTCCATCTGTTGAAAGAAAAAAGTCCGTCACGCAGGGGCTGCGTAAACTAAGCACATTTTCCTTGTGAAGTTTTAAAATAGAGAAATCTGCATAATGGTAACACAATACCACCGTGATTAAATACAAACGGTAATGAGAAATCTTTCAGTTAATTAAAATAAATTCCCAACTGAAACGGCTCTTGAATTGGAATAATAATTTATATTTTAATAACTCAAATTTTAGTAGTCCAAGAACTAAAGAAGGGGGGGGGCGGATGAACAGAAAGTATTTGCATAAATCTCACAAAGTAACAAAGGTAAGGTAAGGTTAGGAACGACAGGTTAGAAGAACCCTCCCACCTGAGCCGACGGAAATGGCCAATCTAATCCGAACTATACCCGACCACAGCCTTCATAAAAATGCAAATATCTCCGTTAATATTCAAGATAGAGAATACATGTATATAACAATATTTATAGTAAATTTAATTTGCAATATGATTGGTGCTATACAATTTTTCGATCCGATGCATAATGACGGAGATATTTTGAATTCTCCGATATTTTCGAAAATCCCCCCTCCAACTAGTCCGATTTTAGCCAATTTCATTTTCGTCATCTCCTGGGTAGGATCGATGGACATTTGAAGAAATTTTTCGAAAATCGCGTCATGAGTACGACCTCAATAGCTGATTTCCCTTAAGGGAAATCTGCTAAAAATGATGTGTGAAAATTATTTTTTATAAGGCGGCGATTTGAGCTTGAGTTGCTGTTATGTTTGTTACAATAGTAGATGTGTAAGAAGTAGAGCTTAACTGTACTGTTGGCATTCCTTGTGCCTAAATAAATTCCTTGACTTTGGTCTTATGACCCCTTTTTGGGTCATGATGTGAATACATAGGCCCTTTATTGGGCAATGCTCTGTATATTTTAGGCATCGGATCCAAGGTTGCTGGCCCACTCACTCATGATAGGTGTGTCACACCCGGGTCTTTTGATTCGGAATGATTCCTCTTTGATCTGTTCATGCTCGTCTAATTACTGCTCTTTTATCCTCTATACTCTTTCTCTCTTAATTTGTATCTCACAGGTAATGAAATAAAAGTCCGTCACCCATGGGCTGCGTAATCTAAGCAGATTCCTCAATTGGTATTTGCTTTTATATTAAAAAGTTAAAGTTCAGTGACAAGAATATTTGGTATTTAGGCTTCAAATAAAGAGCATGAGTGGGGATTTACTGATGGCCAAAAAATAAAAAATGCAAATATCTCGGTTAATAATCAAGATAATGAAAAACAGCATTTATAGAACATTAGATTTCTAATATGATTGGCTCGATACATTTTTTCGATCCAACCTATAAAACAAAGATATTTCGAATTACCGAAATTCCCTCCCGTAAAGCCCCCTCCCACTGGTCCGATTTCAGCCATTAACGAGCATGATATTTATTTTAACATAAATCTTTTAAATATCGTGTGACATGTATATATAGTTTTAAACGGACCTCATTTTCGTCATCTCCTGGGTAGGATCGATGGACATTTTAGGAGGTTTTTCGAAACTTGCGCCAAGAGTGCAACTTCAATACCCGATTTCCCTGAAGGGAAATCTGCTAAAACATCACTCTGGCTTCCTGTTCCTCTTAATCCTCTGTGTCTTCCTTTCCGAAACATCCCAACTCAAAAGTTCTTCGTTTCTGACAGCATGTTAATGGACCATGAAAATGGTCTATCGTTCTGAAATATTCGCTGTTTAATACCTTTTTTTTATAATAAAGTCATCGAGGTTGAAGACTTTAGAAAACATGGAATAGAAAAACTAAAGATGCGTTATTTAAAAGCCTGAAGATGGCATATGGACTATCGTTCACTATTTAGTTAATTGTCTTCCCTGCTTTCTGGGATTAGTATTCAAGTTTCGTATATTTTCATTTTATTGGACTTACGGTAGCTACTACAATTTTAACATGCTTATTTTGGAGCAAGTAATATGATTAGTTATAAAAAAAATTAATGCGCACGTATTTGAGTGTAGTCTAGCGTGTTAAGGGTTTGAATGGGTGATATTATTTTCGTTTTTCATAAAGGGCCATTGTATTTGAGTGTATATAAAGGCAGTGTATAGAGGAGTGTATGCGGCAGGGCTAATACAAAGAGGCTTTATGTAGAAATATTTTAATTAGCTCAGCGATTGTTGGCTCTTCTATAGCTAGCACCACAACCTTTTATCAATAACGGGGTCAGCCATCTTTAATTATATAGGCAAAATTCACTGGGGAAATGGAAGCCGTCCATTGAATGTACATAAGGAAATGGGGAAAAGAAATGGAGGTTAAATACTCGAAACTAAAAAAAAGTCCGCCACGCATGGGCTGCGCAAACTAAGCAGATTTCCCATGTGTTGGTAGAAGTTCTCTATTTCTACGAAAAAAGCCGATGAGACGAAGAGGCCTGGGGAGGGATTGCTTAAGGCTGAAAACCAGAAATCACGAATAATTCGGTTAGTACATGAGTTACATAAAAATACACAGAGAAAAAATTGTAGAGCTTCAATAGTTTAACAAGATTGGTTCTATAAAATTTTACGATAGCACTCATAATAACGGAGATATTTTGAAATTTCGAATTCCCACCCTCTCTACCCCCACTATTTCATGTCCGATTTCTGCCAACAAAAAATCCTTAAATGATCTTAAGTGTTGAACAAAACGTATAAATATCGAATATGGTATATATCAAATAAACATTTTCGAGACAAGAACGCAAGACCTTAATTCGTGACGTCATTGCACAAGGAACGTGCACGTATCTCGTATATCAAAGACCCCATAAAAACAATATTTGGTACTTAGAATATTTAGAATAAACAGGTTCATGTTATAACAGCTTATTGGACATGGATAAGACTAGGGTTTACTGATGGCTGAACCTAAAAATTTCAATTATTATTATTATTATTATTATTATTTATTAACGTCCACTTTTTGCAACTTAGACTAATTGGGACGAGTTATCTACAGGTTACCACCCTTTCTAGCCAGGGTGGGATTTTAGGACGTTATTTAATGAATTTCGTCACTAAATAATTTCCTTTGCCCAGGCGAGAATCGAACTCGCCACTCTAGGTTTACCATATGAGATAAAGGTCAACGCTTTAACTCGCATGGCTAACCTGAGCCCCTCGGTTAATATTAATCTTAAAGAAAATATGTATGTAAAAAATATTTTATAGACAATTCCATTTACAATGAGATTAGGTGTATTAACTTTTTCGATCCGGCCTATAATAACGGATATAACTCAAACTTTCAAAATTACTCCTTCTAAAACCCCCTTCCCACGTCCGGTTTTAGCCATTAACGAACTTGATTTTTAGTTTTGCATTAAACGCTTATATATTAAGTTTGGTTACGATAAAACAATAATTGTGGCCGCTAGAGCGTTAACTGATATATATATATATATATATATATATATATATATATATATATATATATATATATATATACACTAGCTACTAGCTTCACCCGGGAATTCACGGCTGAATGATGATGGTTTTTTTTGGCATGACTTTTCTTTGAACTATATTTTGACATTTCCCCGTCACAGTCTTTAGGGTTTATACCCGCCGGTGCTGTGGATTTGTGAATAATAAAATTATTTGTTATGAAAGGCTTCACTGTTCTCTATATTTCCTCTCTCCTGTGCATGTAGTTTTTTTTTTTTATAACGTAACGGACCTTATAGTTCATAGTCATAGTAGAAGAAAGTATTCAGTCTTCCAAATCATATACGAATTTAAGTTTCTTTCCCTTGATGCGGTACAATGGCCAACGGTGACAAATGTTTTAGGTAACCGCTATTAAAAATACTCTTTTGTAAGTCTCGATTGCAAACTGTATATTCATATTGGTAAATAGAGTATTTAGTAAAGTATTTCATACTAAACTAAAAAAAAAAATATGTAAATATCTCGGTTAATAATCAAGATAGTGAAAAAACATATATAACAACATTATAGAACATTAAATTTGCTATAAGATTAGATCTATTCAATTTTTCGATCCGACGCATAACAGTAATAAGAATTTTCGAAATTCTCTCCCTCTCCCACTGGTCCAATTTTCAGCCATTAACGAACTTCATGTTTCTATTTATATAAAACTATTATATGTCGAGTTTGTTAACAATAATATAAAAATTCCGATCGGTAGAGTGGTAACAGACAAATATATAGAGATAACACACGTGTATATATAATGTTCATTGATTTTGACACTATCTTCTGGGTAGTATCGATGTACCTTTGAAAATTTATTTCAAAAATCGCATTGTGAGTACGACCTTATGAGAAATCTGCTAAAAAACGATTACATAACTCTAAGGCAGACAGCCGTGAGTTAGGGGGACATTGTAAACGACTGAGGAAGAGAGTGACCCTTGGAGTGAAAGGTCGGCTCTGCTCCTTTACATAAGTATTATATATCCCAGAGTTAATTATATTGCTAACTATGTCCAACTATACTAGCCTACAGCCTATTACATTTGCCTTGGTAGAAAAACTCTCACGCTACTGTAATAGCTCTTACATGCTTCCTTCATGCTTTTGTAACGATTACCACTATTTACAACTAGGTACTATCTATGTTGTACTTGTGACATTTGAACAAATTGTTACGTTTATTACAGAAATAATAAACGTTGATTATTATAGTTCTCTCGATTGCAAAAACGAAATACACAAACTTTAACGTTGTTACACAATTTATTTGACGATCACTATTTTTATTTACATACTTGGTAAATTATTTTTCACTACTAACCACAATTTGCCACAATGTTAACTTATATTACAGGAATTGTGGAATTTAATTCAAAGAGGAGATAATTAATTTGAATCATTTACACATTTGCAAAGTTGGTCTCTTCACAAAAGTCAATTAATATATTACAAGCAGTGAAAATTTCTCGCAGAATTATTTGAACCTTTCGGAATCAAAATTCACGCAGGGGCTGCGTAAGCTAAGCAGATTCCCCACGTGAAGGTTTACAATTGATAAATCGACATGTTCGTAACACTTAAGACCACCGTGAATATGGTAAGGATTATATATGTGGTGGTGCCTTGTACTTCTTGTAATTATGAGTGTTGGTTACGTAAGTAAACATAAAAGTGTTTTCCAATTTCCAAATCTGGGATCAACTTTAGAAAAAGTCCGTCACGCAGGGGCTGCGTAGACTAAGCAGATTTCCCACGTGAGAATAGAGAAATCTGCCTAATAACAACTGTAGTAGTAAGAAACCTCTAAACCTAAAAAACGGACTTTTAGTAATCCAAAAACAAAAGAAGCCGTTTTGAGTGCGACATCAATAGCTGATAAGAGAAATCTGCTAAAACCAAGCCTTTTAGAAGTTCCAAGGCAAATTATTCAAGGGAAAAATAAGGTAGACAACCATTCTTGAAAGGCTTTGAACAAGTTATGGATTTCGGTGGGCATTTTAATTAGAAACGATTAATTCCGAAAGAACCTTTTTGAAGTTCTTATAACTTATAGATGTTGAACGTCTCGTCTCGGACACCTGTGGTTTCTTGTGATTGCTGTTACGTAAACTACGTTACATTCAACAAATCTGACAGGTTAATCCCTGGGAGGTTTCCCCGTGTTATCAGAGTGTTTATGTTTATATCGGCCTGTTGAAGAGATAGCCGAGCCGTGAGAAATATCACTGACCCGCTTCCATTATCGTGTCCAATTAGCCAAGTAGGATATCCACGGCTGTTGGATGCATCCCCACTCCTCCAGGAACAGTCTAAACAGCCTCCACTTTCTCTCCAAGCCACTTTTTTTTTATTATTATTACTCATCCAGTAGCGCACTCTCTGCATTTCCATTCATAAATCCGTGAAAGTTACTTTTTGTTGGTGGCCGATTGAAATTCAAATGAGTCACTTTACTATACCATTATCATAGATAGGCTCTGGTTAGGACGTGTTTCTTCTATGATTCTAGAAAGAGGTCGCTACTCTCACTGCATCTCGTTGTATGACTCTACAGACTATGTCTCACTCTCTTTCTGCTCAGCATCAACGTCATATCCAGCTGGTTACAGGTATATTTATGTTATTATATTATTTTTTTATTTTGGAACCAATATTTTAGCAGATTTCCCTCAAGGAAATCTGCTATTGGGGTCGTACTTATGACGCGAGTTTCGAAAAATTTCTTCAAATGTCTATCGATCCTACCCAGGAGATGACGAAAATGAGGTCCGTTCAAAATTATATTTATATATATATAGATAGATATATATATATATTTGTCTCTTAACGCTCTAGCGGTCGCAATTTTTGTTTGATCGTTACCAAACTTCATATTTAATCTTTTTATGTAAAAATAAAGATCAAGTTCGTTAATGGCTGAAATTGGACGAGTGGAAGGGAATAGCGCGGGAATTTTCGAAAATTCAAAATATCTCCGTTATTATGTGTCGGATCGAAAAATTGTATGGAATCAATCTTATTGCAAATTAAATTTACTGTAAATATTGTTCTGTACATTCATTCTGTATCTTGAATATTAACCGAGATATTTGCATTTGTATTGTGTGTGTGGCCGGCAGGAGTCGGCTGTGGGATTTTCCGCCGAGAGCTAGTGCGGCCGTTTCCGTAACTGTTCGTTCCTCGTGAATAGGTTTAGAGATTCCTTACTACTACTGTTATTATTAGGCAGATATTTCTATTGTAAAACTTCACGTGGGAAATCTGCTTAGTTTACGCAGACAGCCGCTGCGTGACGGACTTTTTATATGTTCTTCATACTTTTATGGCAAGGGTCACCAATCAAAAATATTTCTTTCCATGCAAACTTCATTCACATAACCCTACATCAGGAATGGGCAACCTTTGACATTTTGCGGGCCGAACTTTAGTGTGTAAATACGTTCACGGGCCGCTTTTAAAAGTAGTGCATTTTAAAGTAGTGTTCATATTTTTTTACGATAGACATCAGACATGAAATTATAACGACAATTTAATTATAATACAATTTATTAAAATAACATTAATAAATGAAAAGAAAAAAAATAGGCACGACATAATAATTAAATCGTAAAATTTGGAATTATTGCAAGCAACGAAAGTTAAATAGCGACACCAAAATCGATGAGACACTTGAAGTTTGGAAACTAATCCATCGTTGTTTAGATTAATTCCACCGATACAAAGACGTAAAGAATTTTACTAATTATCTTCAGTCAACCTTGTACGATGTTTGATCTATTAACTTCCATCATTGAAAGGAACTGTTCGCATTTATTTAGTTATTTATTTTACTGCCAAAGGTTTTTCAAAATGTTTCGCGGGCCGTATCAAACCTTACTGCGGGCCGGTTGTTTCCCACATATGCCCTACATGTTTCGTGGCTTAACTACCATCTCTCCAAGGGCCATCCCTTTCAAAAAATAATAACATTATTTAAAATAAAAACTCAATGATAATATTTTGCTATATGCTGCATTAATATGTTCCTACTTAGATGATCCATTTATTAAATTTAATTACAGATTGCTACTTACATGATCCGTCGATCTATAATAAGATCACTGGTCAAAGCTAAATTAAAATATATCGTGGGAAATAATCCCTAAAGTATCAATAATGATACCCTCGACCAAGGTTTGCAGAACCTTCTTGTCTATTCCCACCTCGTCAAAAAATGTCGGTTCCTCGTGCACCGAACCACAAGCCTATCACCAGAAAATCCCGCTCCCCAAATGATTCCCTAAATTTTCCTGAGTAAAATTTAGTACATTTGTCGTAAATATTTTTCTTTTCCTGGTGGATCTTCTTCGCTTGATCAGGGTCATTGCTCTCGTGTCTTATCGTTCGGTCCAGGATGTAGGCAAATTTTCACTTCTCCTTGAGAGCAATGATGTCCGCGTACCTCGTTGACCCTGCGTCATCGACAGCGTACACCTCTTCAAAGCATGTAAAATTCTTAGCTTTCATGAGCTCCGTGATAGCGTGCTTCACCCGGTGATGTCGCCTCGTGATCAGCAACATATCACAATGTTGGGGCATATCGGGACAATTCCCGACCACATGGGCCGGTGTTTCGGTCTCCCTGCCACACCTTCGTCAGAGGGGTCCAACATCCGCTGACTTCGAGACAACTCCCGGAACACCACGCAATGGGGCGTAATTTATATTAAGTTTGACAGAGTTCGTCTATTCTGAAGCAGAGAGCAACTGCTTCTCGGTCATATGCTCGTTCAGTCCTGCGTTTTCTTTAAAATGTTGGACTCCAACACCCTGCCACTTGCATGATGTCCACACCTCAAAGGACTTTTCTCTAGGACTATGATTCCCAAAGTGGTCTATATCGACCCCCAGGGGTCTATGTCAACCTGCGAGGGGTCTACGTCAGCAAAAAAGAATTTTGGGGGTCCATGAAATGAAAATAGGGGTCTACGATAGTGGATCTCAACATACACTGATAGTACCTATTTACTTACATTATACTATCTTATAATATAAAGACATATACATTATTTATAAAAGTACCTATGAAGTAAAAAATGTATTTTATATTTTTATAAAATTGTGTAAGTTGTAGTATGTAGGCATTCGCTTTGTGGTCGCAATACATTTTGTACTTGTAAAAACATGCACATAATGATATACCGTATCATCTTGTTACAAGCATACGTGCAGTCTCAGAGCTTCGCGAACTTGCACTGACTTGTTCAATTCGTCACTCTATAAATACGAATGTGAGACAAATACGTTTATTCGTTTCCTGAATCTTGAAAAGGAAAGTGCTAAGAAAATATTAAAAAAAAAAAAAACATAAACTGGTAGTTTATCACACAAATTATAGTGAAAAAAAGAAACAGACTGGACATCATTAGCCGAGGAGATTTAAGATTAAACCTTACAAAATTGATGCCAAATGTTGATAATTTATTATTAAAGCATCAGGTTCATCCTTCTCACTAATGAATTTACTTATTGCATAATTTATTTTATGTTACGTATATTTTATATAACAGACACAAAATTTTATTTTGAGTAATTTTAATTTTAATTCAATTAATAAATGTATAAAACTTAACATGTGTTTTTACTTTAAGTTTTTAACACTAAACTTTTGAAGGTGTGTTGTGAATTTCATCAATATGAATTTAATAGAAAGAAGGCTTTGATTAACTTAATTATTATTTGGGATTTTAACAGAAGTTAATTTCGTAGAAGACGTAATTAATGCCGTTGATGTAATTGCTCAGTGGTTTGAATTATTTTATCTGCTTTTATAATTTAGGTTTGTTTATTTTTCATTGATATTGGTTGTCCTATTGTGTGCTCTACGAGATTGAACATTTGTTTTTATTATGTTTTGAATGGCTTTTGTGGGGGCTGTGAAACTTTATGCAAACAGCCATATAAAGTGTGTAGAGCGTTGTTTAGTATCCTGTTTGCATAGAGCGCTCTTTAATATACAACATACTCATAAAATGTTCAGGACAGAGTTGAAGTGGTGGGGACAAAAGGCTTTAGAGAGAGAGTGTGAGGGGGGAGGAGTGGTGAAAAGTGTTTTAAACAGGCTCGGTTTATGATTTCATTTCCTAAGGCCGACATTAATTTCCATTTGCTTTGTAGATAAGGGAAAACTCATCAAAGTTTGAACTTGTGTTTGTTATCGCTGTTCTCTCTCTGTGCATTGATGTTTTTAACGTTCTCTTCCATCAGCCCCTGAATTCATCGCTTAACTTCCCTTCGCGGCTGCGGCTGGCAGATAATCTACAACTTCGTATTGAAATAACTCATTTCCTATTGCTTTCTGACTGTTGTGAGTTACACATTTTTTTTTCTCGCAGTAAAAGTCTGTCACTCAGTCTCTGTGTAAGCCGAGGAGATTTCCCACGTTCAGGTGTAGCACCCTTGTGATCTCATCTCGCCACATATTCTCTATTTATGTGTAAAAATCCGATGACTAGAAGGGAGGGGGGGGGTTACTGAATGCAGAAAACAAGAACGTACAAATAACACGTTTAACACTTGAGTTCCGAAAAAATGAATCATTGTAGAATATCAATATAACAACAAGTTTAACAACATTGGTTCTATAGCATTTTCATGTCCGATTTGAGTCAACAACTAATAAGATGTTAGTTACACGAAGCGGCTAAATATCGAGTATGTTATAGATAAACTAAACATTTTAGAATAAAGAATGAAAAATCTTAACTGATGACATCATAACACGACGTATTTGCATGTGTCTCACAAATTAATAGTTCAATGAAAACCATATTTGGTATTTAACCTTAGAATGAAGTGGTTCATGATATAACAGCTTTTATAGATAATATAACAGCAGGAGTGGGGATTTACTGAAAACCGAAAACTAAAATATGGAAAATATTTCTGTTAATATTCAATATAGAGAACACATGTATATAACAACATTTATACAGCATTATATTTGTAATACGATTGATTGTATACACCTTTTCGATCCGATGTTTAATAACGGAGATATTTCAAAATTCTTCATCTCTAACCCCCCCCCCCCTCCTCCCACGGATCCGTTTTTAGCCGTTCACGAACTTTATTTTATTAATACATAAAACGTTTAAATATCCAGTTTGGTAACGATCAGACAAAAACTAGAGCGTTAAAACACACACACACACATACACACATATATATATATATATATATATATATATATATATATTTTATTACATACCTCATTTCCAATATCACCTGGGTAGGATCGATGGACATTTGTACGTATTTTTAAAAAATCATCATTAAAGTACAACCTCAATAGCTGATTTCCCCTAAGGGCAATTTGCTGAAAAGGGTGGTCGTTAGATACATACGTCTTTATGTATACAGACAATAATTATGTATATCGGTGTACATTGTACATACTTATTCTGACATAACGCCTCCCATTGCCAGACAGACCTAAAACCTTGCTGGCAGAGGAAGCAAGGAGTTGGATCGTGCTACTAATTGCAGCCTATTATACAAGCCATTAGAGGTACCCGCATCTCATGCTGGCTTGGACCACGCCTTGTCCTCTGTCTTCAAACTACATTTAAGAATGTTTTAAACGATCCTAACGTCGAAATTACACAAAATAGCTCGCGGAATTTGCCGTTTGTGGATGTAAGAGGTAGAAGTAAATTTTTCGGTTGTAGCTAACACAAGAAATACAAAACATTTTAGCGTAATTCGTGGTGTTAAATGTGAACCATTGCCGAGACGGTTAGATGTTGATTTTTAATGGTGCCTGTAGTGCAGTAGCCTTCCAGTATAGGAATTTATTTCCCATGCTCCATCATTAATGATAGTGCATAGTACATAAGTATCTTTTTCTTCATCTTAAACAGTATCAAATCAAATTACAATTTTTAACATATGAAAAAAAAAAGTAAAAATATTATAAAGAGTAAATTAAATTAAAAATTATGTAACTATAAGTAATAATAATAAAATTAGAAAAAAAATAATGAAATAGACATTTAAATGAAGTTTAAAGATTTTAGGAAGGGAACAAAGTCATAGTTGTGTTCAAACAATAATTGCGATTTACAAGCTGGCCAAGCTCCGTTCTGAAGAACTATGATTTTTTATTAATGCCGTATGTTGTCTGTCATAAAGTCTACACGTGTATATTGTATGGTATAATGTTTATTCAGTTTCATTATCACAGTCACACTTATTGTTGTCAGTTACACAAAACATATAAAAATAACTTTTAAGTGGTCCATGTCCAGTTATTTCTTGAGTAAGCTGTCAGTGAAGTCTTATAGATGTCTGCCTTATGCCATGTTCGTCCGATCTCTGTCCCATAAATCTAGTAGATGTTCTTTCATAAGTCTTTTTGCATGCTACATATGTTTTACAGGTTACGAGGATGAAGCTTGGGCAATGAGTTCTTTTTTTTTTAATATTAATTGTTCGAAAAGGAAATACTTTATCAAGTGGCATCATAAATTATTTCCTAGGCGGCTCAGTACCTCGGAATGAATGAGCGCAGCTTTGCCAAACTTTAGTTGGAATTTTAAAGTGAGATGAATCGCCCAGCTGTGTCTTTCACAGGATTTAAGGAGAATGATGATTCAGCAACTAAAGTGCGTTGTTCTGCATTAAATATCTAGTATTATCTTGTAGAAATCCCCTCCTTGTCTAAATTCCCACTTACAAAATGTCAGTAGGGCAAGACTGCAGGGTAAACTAAAGTTGTAGCCTGCATACTGGTACTGGCTAATAGTCTATCATTAGTCAGCTGATGCAGGCTACAGGCTACCGAGGGATGGCTATCTAACAACTCTGCCCTTGAATAGTTGCAGCCTGCATACTGATACTGGCTAATAGTCTATCATTAGTCAGCTGATGCAGGCTACAGGCTACCGAGGGATGGCTATCTAACAACTCTGCCCTTGAATAGTTGCAGCCTGCATACTGATACTGGCTAATAGTCTATCATTAGTCAGCTGATGCAGGCTACAGGCTACCGAGGGATGGCTATCTAACAACTCTGCCCTTGAATAGTTGCAGCCTGCATACTGGTACTGGCTAATAGTCTATCATTAGTCAGCTGATGCAGGCTGCAGGCTGCCGAGGGATGGCTATCTAACAACTCTGCCCTTGAATAGTTGCAGCCTGCATACTGATACTGGCTAATAGTCTATCATTAGTCAGCTGATGCAGGCTGCAGGCTGCCGAGGGATGGCTATCTAACAACTCTGCCCTTGAATAGTTGCAGCCTGCATACTGATACTGGCTAATAGTCTATCATTAGTCAGCTGATGCAGGCTACAGGCTACCGAGGGATGGCTATCTAACAACTCTGCCCTTGAATAGTTGCAGCCTGCATACTGATACTGGCTAATAGTCTATCATTAGTCAGCTGATGCAGGCTACAGGCTACCGAGGGATGGCTATCTAACAACTCTGCCCTTGAATAGTTGCAGCCTGCATACTGATACTGGCTAATAGTCTATCATTAGTCAGCTGATGCAGGCTACAGGCTGCCGAGGGATGGCTATCTAACAACTCTGCCCTTGAATAGTTGCAGCCTGCATACTGATACTGGCTAATAGTCTATCATTTGTCAGCTGATGCAGGCTGCAGGCTGCCGAGGGATGGCTATCTAACAACTCTGCCCTTGAATAGTTGCAGCCTGCATACTGATACTGGCTAATAGTCTATCATTAGTCAGCTGATGCAGGCTGCAGGCTGCCGAGGGATGGCTATCTAACAACTCTGCCCTTGAATAGTTGCAGCCTGCATACTGATACTGGCTAATAGTCTATCATTAGTCAGCTGATGCAGGCTGCAGGCTGCCGAGGGATGGCTATCTAACAACTCTGCCCTTGAATAGTTGTAGCCTGCATACTGGTACTGGCTAATAGTCTATCATTAGTCAGCTGATGCAGGCTGCAGGCTGCCGAGGGATGGCTATCTAACAACTCTGCCCTTGAATAGTTGCAGCCTGCATACTGATACTGGCTAATAGTCTATCATTAGTCAGCTGATGCAGGCTGCAGGCTGCCGAGGGATGGCTATCTAACAACTCTGCCCTTGAATAGTTGCAGCCTGCATACTGATACTGGCTAATAGTCTATCATTAGTCAGCTGATGCAGGCTGCAGGCTGCCGAGGGATGGCTATCTAACAACTCTGCCCTTGAATAGTTGCAGCCTGCATACTGATACTGGCTAATAGTCTATCATTAGTCAGCTGATGCAGGCTGCAGGCTGCCGAGGGATGGCTATCTAACAACTCTGCCCTTGAATAGTTGTAGCCTGCATACTGATACTGGCTAATAGTCTATCATTAGTCAGCTGATGCAGGCTGCAGGCTGCCGAGGGATGGCTATCTAACAACTCTGCCCTTGAATAGTTGCAGCCTGCATACTGATACTGGCTAATAGTCTATCATTAGTCAGCTGATGCAGGCTGCAGGCTGCCGAGGGATGGCTATCTAACAACTCTGCCCTTGAATAGTTGCAGCCTGCATACTGATACTGGCTAATAGTCTATCATTAGTCAGCTGATGCAGGCTGCAGGCTGCCGAGGGATGGCTATCTAACAACTCTGCCCTTGAATAGTTGCAGCCTGCATACTGATACTGGCTAATAGTCTATCATTAGTCAGCTGATGCAGGCTGCAGGCTGCCGAGGGATGGCTATCTAACAACTCTGCCCTTGAATAGTTGCAGCCTGCATACTGATACTGGCTAATAGTCTATCATTAGTCAGCTGATGCAGGCTGCAGGCTACCGAGGGATGGCTATCTAACAACTCTGCCCTTGAATAGTTGCAGCCTGCATACTGATACTGGCTAATAGTCTATCATTAGTCAGCTGATGCAGGCTGCAGGCTGCCGAGGGATGGCTATCTAACAACTCTGCCCTTGAATAGTTGCAGCCTGCATACTGATACTGGCTAATAGTCTATCATTAGTCAGCTGATGCAGGCTGCAGGCTACCGAGGGATGGCTATCTAACAACTCTGCCCTTGAATAGTTGCAGCCTGCATACTGGTACTGGCTAATAGTCTATCATTAGTCAGCTGATGCAGTCTGCAGGCGACCGAGGGATGGCTATCTAACAACTCTGCCCTTGAATAGTTGCAGCCTGCATACTGGTACTGGCTAATAGTCTATCATTAGTCAGCTGATGCAGGCTGCAGGCTACCGAGGGATGGCTATCTAACAACTCTGCCCTTGAATAGTTGCAGCCTGCATACTGGTACTGGCTAATAGTCTATCATTAGTCAGCTGATGCAGGCTACAGGCTACCGAGGGATGGCTATCTAACAACTCTTTGAATAGAATTTTCTCCACTCATGCCTTTATTGGTGTGAATGGAATTTTCCTCATGATGCCTTTATTGCTGGATGGTCCGATGCAGAAGGCAATGGGAAACCACTGCATGCTCCTGTGACCCTCTAATTCCCTTGTTCGGTCCCGTGAAAATCTGGTTTACCGGTTCACGACATCAATAATCAGGTGTGGCCTGTATATACTACTTCTGGTAGAACATGTTTCTAGCACATCCCGATTTAATGGCTGATATTGAAGATGTTGGTATACTTTTCATGGATGTAACCTCATTGAACACTTCTTTAGATTTAACTTAGCACAAATGTGTGACACAATATGGCTTTCGTTCAAATGGCACTCGGCCAACAATTTTGTTTACATTGCTTGTAAAGATAACTTGACGTATATAATAATATCACTAGATGGACATTAATGTGCTTTTTCACTGTTCTGTCCTCAAGATTTTTTCCAGGTCTGTCACTTTACAGCTCTCTCAAATTTAATATTAAAGCTTGAATGTTGAAATTGTGCTTGGCAAGAGTTTCAGAATTCGAAATAGACTACGAATTCGTAAGCTAACAGGCGTGTTGGATGGCTCAGAATGTAATCTTACGGTTGCTCATTTATCTTCCTTGGATAGTAATTTTATTTCAAAATAAAAGCCAACTTTTTACCTTTATGCAGTCTCAGAGTATGTTCCTTGAATGTATATTTCCTACGCGATTTTGCTGAAGTTTGATAGGGTCGGAATGGGTGTTTTCTGAACCAAGGGAAAACCTCAATTCGAAAATAAAATCGTAAACTAACTACACTGGCCATTAATTAATCAGAACGCTAAAGATCAAAAGACTAACCCCATTATGCAGATAGGAAAATGTAATAGTGGCAATAGCATGGATAAAAGGACACTCGGGAAATTTAGGAAATGATACTTAGCGAATACAGCTTCAAGAGACGAATCAATATCTATTAAATACTCTAAACTGACTAAACAGACATTTAAAATACTTTTGAGACACGAATCTTATAAAAAATGGGATGAAAGATGGACAAACAATGCTAAAGGAAGGCAATTACATAGGTACATACCAACTATATACCGGAGAGAAAAGATAACACTTGTCAACTCTAAACTAATACAATTTATATCAGGACCTACAAAAAGTTAGTTGCACAAATTTTAACTAACAAACACAAATGCACGCAAATGTGACAATGAGACTGAATAAACATATGATGACCACTTCTTATATGACTGTACATTACTTGACTAACCAAGAACAAAACGCATCAAGTACATTACCTTATAAAACGGAACTTGGCCGACGGACGCACCGAATCTTTTACTCAAATTCAACAAGGGATATTTGTCTTTTACCGGGCTAGTGGTCGTAATTTTTTCTTGATCTTTGCTAAACTCTATATGAGTCTGATCGAAGAATGTTATTGAACCAATTTTGTACCTACATTACTACTACAGATGTTCTGTAATCCGAGGCTCAGGTTAGCCATGCGAGTTAAAGCGTTGACCTTTATCTCATATGGTAGAGTGGCGAGTTCGATTCTTGCCTGGGCAAAGGAAATTATTTAGTGACGAAATTCATTAAATAACGTCCTAAAATCCCACCCTGGCTAGAAAAGGGTGGTAACCTGTAGATAACCCTATTAGCCCCCCAATTAGCCTAAGTTGCAAAAAGTGGACGTTAATAAACAAGAATAATAATGTTCTGTAATTATTATTCTATGGATTTTTTCCGTAAATCAAGTGTTAATGGAGTATTTTTTTTTTTTTTTTTATATAGAAATGGAGAGATGAGATCACAAGTGTGTTACTCAGCATGTGGGGTGGGAAATCTGCTTAGTTTTAATTGCTTTATTGAATACAAACGATCATATTTAAATGTGTGTAGAATCCAAAGGATGGAGCACACAATATTTAAATGAACTCCCACGTTAGAGTATTTCTCTGCGTGGAAAACAGGAAAGTGAGCAAAATTAGAAGTTAAAGATATTTTATAAAATCAGAATATCGGTCGATTATGCCTTTTAGAATAGACATAATATTGAGTCCTGTTTTCCACGCAGAGTATCCCTCTAACGTGGGAATTTATTTAAATGTTGTGTGCTCCATCCTTTGGATACTACACACATTTCAGCACATTATAATATTTCTTATATAATAATTGTAAACATTATACAACAATAAATTAATTAAATAAAAACAAAAATAAAGTAAAAAAAAATAAAATAAAACATATGTAATATTACATATGTGTACAACAATAGGTGTATATCTACAAAATAGTGTCAAATTCTTGAATAAATGCATTAAATCCCCTGTTGAATTTGAGTAAAAGCTTCGGTTTGTCCGTCGGCCAAGTTGCGTTTTGTAAAGTAATATACTTGATGAGTTTTGTTCTTTGTCCGTCAAGTAATGTACAGTCATAAACGAGGTGGTCATATGTCTGTTCAGTCTCATTGTCACATTTACCTGTATTTGTGTTTGTTAGTTTAAATTTGTACAAGTAACTCTTCGTAGGTCCATGTCCTGATATAAATTGTATTTGTTTAGAATTGTTAAGTGTTATTTTTTGTCTCTGGTATACAGTTGGTATGTACTTATGTAATTGTCGTCCTTTAGTAGTGTTTGTCCATCTTTCGTCCCATTTTTTATAAGATTCGTTTATCAAAATAGTTTTAATGGTCTGTTTAGTCAGTTTAGAGTATGTAATAGGTATCGTTTCGTCTCTTGAAGCTGAATTTGCAAGTTGGTCTGCTGTGTCATTTCCTAAATTTCCGGAGTGTCCCTTTATCCATGTTATTGCCACTATTACATTTTTCTGTCTACATAGTGTGATTAGTCGTCTGATCTGTTCAGTCTGTTCGTTATGGTTTTCGTTATTGTAAATGCGGTCTATGTTAATTTTGCTGTCCGTATAGATTATACTAGTCTCTCTGTCACTTGAAATGTCGTACAGTGTTTTGAGTGCCTCAGTAATTGCAAAGTTTTCTGCTTGATTGTTTGTACATAGTGGTGATAGTCTGTATTGTCCTCTCTGTATAATATTGCCGTCTTTTAAAATAATGTACGCACACCCAACGCCATCCTTGTTTTTACTTCCGTCAGTGTATATATGATATGTCCACGTTATGTCTAAGTTGTCTAATGGTCTAATGTAGTCCTTTGGGTGTAACCAGTAAGTATGTCTCACGTCTTTTTCTATTTCGTTTGATGTAATATTTTGTAATGTAAAGTCTTGTGGGATTTCATTCAATTTCAATAACATATGTTGCCTTATCATTTGCTCAGCTTTGATAATATTGAGTCGTGAGCTTTTCCAATTATCGAAACTCGAGGTTGAGCGTGAAAGCGCACATATTAAAAATTGATTATAATACATTGAGTGCCATAAGTGAAAATGTGCCATTGCGGCCCATCACTTTCTTCCACTTAAGCTAAATAATGGTTTGGCCGTAAAGGTTTTATTGGACTGGAGGGTGTGGGACTTTCTTTCTCCGCCATAACACCTCCGAGTATTAGACTTGCCACTGCACTCTCTCCGTCTCAGCCACTTGTTGCATCTGACAACTAGTCTACTCAATCGGCTCATAAGAGGTCATTAAGCTCACGAATCGGGTCTCTCTCTTTAAGCGGGCGCTTTCATCAACATTCTCTCGGATATATTTGTGAAAGGTTCGGTCGGTTATGCGTTTTTTAGTAGCGTTTTATCATTTAGGTGGCAGCTTCTTTAATTGAATTAGACTTTTATGGTTTATCCGATGACTTGGTGGAGTTGGGAAATGAATTGCCATCATCCTCTGTACTCGCACTAATGACGTATAAAAATGGTCTAGGTAAATGGTATTCCTTGTTTGAGAATATCGCAAAATGTGGCTACATTGGTTTTAGCAGATTTCTTCTTGAGGTTATACTCAAGACGCAATTTTCAAAACTTTCTACAAATGTTCATTGATCCTACCCCGAAGATGACAAAAACGTCCATCACGCAGGGGCTGCGTTAACTAAGCAGATTTCCCACGTGCGCCACGTATTTCCATTTATTTCAAAACTTAAAAGTTTAATGAGAACAATATTTCGTATTTAAGCTTCAAATAAAGTTCTTCATAACATAATAGAATATATATATATATATATATATATATATATATATATATATAGTTTTGAACGGACCTCATTTTCGTCATCTCCTGGGTAGGATCGATGGACATGTGAAGAAAAATTTCGAAAATCGCGTCATGAGTACGACCTCAATAGCTGATTTCCCTTAACGGAAATCTGCTAAAAATGAGTATATATAGACGTGCTTGTCACCGCTCACCGTATATGCTGGGATAAGAAAGCTTGTTGGAACTTAGCAAAAGTGCATTAATTCTGACGGAAATTACTTTGATTAAATATACATACCTAGTAGAAGTTAAGAAATGGCGTATTTTCAGTGAATATTAAAAACCTGCATAATTCTTCTCATCAACCCTTATTAATTTCGTGGTAGTAGTCTATGAGTAAATATAGTCTGAATAATTAATTTCTAAAGGAATGATTAATGAGTAGTGAAGGAAGCTTTTAAAGCCATTTTTCGAAGACGTTCAACTTAAGTGAATGTCCTCTTTGCCACTTATTTCACTGGCCTCGAGTTAGGCATTCATGACTAGAGCTACACTAAGTTCTAGTTTATACGACTACATTCATTGATCTACTAATTGTCATCTCTTTATCAGTTGTCGCTTGAAGTGTAATGCAAACCTTGATGCCAATTGATTCTTCCTGATGACTATGTTGCTAGTTGAGTCAGGGTGGCAGGGGAAATAGTTCATGCTATTGGAACACTCTTTAATAATGCGTTGCCGCGAATATAGATAAGCCCTTTCGCCATGGAGGGATTTGCTCGGCCTCTGGATAAATAGGTGCACTGTAATATCAACAGGCCGAACCCACTGGCTGCAATCACAGCTGATATATTAGGGTCCAGCTTTGAACTACATTTGGAATGAGGTCTGTGCAAACTAATGTTGACGCTAGTAGCTACAGGAAATGAACTGGGGGTAGCCGGCAGTCTGGAGTAGCGAACAAAAAGGTTTGCCAAGGCCTCGCGCATACTAGTAGGGGCTTTAGCCTTCATCTCTCTCTCTCTCTCACTTGGATTCGTAATAAGAGTGGGATTGTGAAAAGCTAGGAGTGTGTTCCTCGGACTACGTCATCCTAACTCATTTCCTTGCTATCCAAGCCCTTGAGGCTTTTGATTTACATCAATAATAGCTTGGAACATTTCAACTTGTCATTACAGATAATCACATAATAGCCATTTACTCGCCAAACAGTTACGTTTATTACAAAAATAATAAGCGTTGATTATTAGGTTTCTTTCGGATTGGAAAATTTAACGTTTTATCACTAAAACATTTATGTGACGATCACTACACACTTGGTAAACTATTCTTCACTATTTATCACTATATGTACTGTTAACTTCAAGTTCTTATCACACGGCACAATAACTCACGATCATACGAGTCACTGATGTTCACAAAACACTGCACTGCACTGAAACAAAACCGTGTTCACTAATAGCTGCACTGAAGGCACTGTTTTTCATTGGTAAAAATACTGAGAACTAACTAATTGTTGGGCAAGCTGGCCGAGAAGGGTCCAGACGCTAGAAGAATTCTAGAGTTGACTCTGCAGCCGCTCCTGCAGGGATGCCTTCATTTTCTTCGCACTTCTTAAATAGGCGATTATCTATTCGTAATTTTCACAACAATATATACATATTAGCTCTAGTATTCGAAATTATTTTTTAATCGTTACCAAACTCGGTATATGAGTGTTTTATACAAAACTAAAGGTCTAGTTCATTAGTTGTTGAAATCCGAGCAAGGGTGGTTTAGAGTGGGGAATTTCCAAAATTCAAACTATCTTCATTATTATACGTCGGATCGACAAATTGTATACGCCCAACATTATTACAAATTAAATGTACTATAAATATTGTTATGAATATTTATTCTCCAACTCCAATACTAACCTCGATATATGGATATTTTAGTTTTCAGTCTTCAATAACCCCCACTCCTACTCGTATCATATTAACACTAAGCTGTAGATGTCACGAACGAATTTATTCTAAGCTTATATACCAAATATTGTTTTCAAGAGACCTTTATTATGCGAGATACTTGCAAATTCGTTGTGTGATGGCTTCATTAATTAAGATACTAAGTTCTTGTAACTTGTATCGTCAATGTTTTTTTTTCATCTGGTTTACATGGAAATAGAGAAGATGTTGTTTAATGACATCACAAATGTGTCATACTCTGCTTAGTTTACGCAGCTCCTGCGAGACGGACACCTCAGTAATTAAGGTCTTGATTTATGTAATAAAATGTGTTCATATATTTTTGAGAATTTTGTATTTTTACTTTTTGGATTAGCTTAAAATAGTTGGGGTTTCAAATTTTGGGAGCCGATTATCTGTGCAATATAAAAATTAAATAGAACTTTAATTTATTCTTTTTTTAAAAGTTATCTTTAGCCTTTTTGCGACTATTTGTAATGTTTTTTTTTTTTTATCATCCAATTAATTGTAAAAGTTTATTGGTAACCAGATTTGTAGAAATTGTCACGTTCCGTTTCCTGGATGAGGTTTTGATGACCACACCTTCACGGTCGTCTGTCACGGAGAATGCATCCGATGCTACAATTTATTTCCGGGGAGTAAGGAAGTTGTTTAATAGAAAACATCTCGACTGTCTGGTTTTCATTATTTTCACTTCGACTAATTTGTGGGGAAAAAAAGGTGTGACGAATCTAGCACGGACGGATACATGGATTTAGGAAGAATAGTATTATTTGTCATTCTCTCTACGGTTATTCATTTTTTTTTATTTCCCTAATTTTTGATTTGATGGAAGTACGTAAGTATTCAGGTTAGGTTTATGTTATCTAGTTATTGAATGACACGTGAGTTTGACTTATTCTGTTAATGAAACCAATGCTACCAAATTAATATTACCAAACTCGATATATAAGTGTTTTATGTAAAAAGAAAGATCTAGTTGTTTAATGGTTTGAAATCCGGCTAGTAAGAGGGGGGGGGGTCGAGACGAGAGGAATTTCGGAAACTCTTAATTTCCGTTAATATGCGTCGGATCGAAAAATTGTATAGTACTGATCTTATCGCAAATTAAATGTTCTATAAATGTTTTTATGTACGTTTTTTCATTACCTTTATTATTAACTGAGATTTTTGCATTTTTTAGTTTTCAGGTATTAGTAAACCCCCTCTCCTGCTCATGCCATATTAACAATTAACTGTAGTATTACGAAGAACATTATTTGAAGCCTAAATACCAAATAGCTTACTCAGCCCCTGCGTGGCGGACTATTCTTCCTATAAGCCCATGAACAAGAGGGACGATCTTAAAGTTTTGCTACTAAGCTAAAAAGAAAATAGAAACATTTCTAAGAATATTTTATTTTTCAACATAACCCACCCCTAATATCAATGCACTTATTCCACCTGTCTTTCAACATACTGACTCCAAGGGGGGGGGGACTTTCTTCTTGATTTTGAAACCATTCTTCTGTCGCTGATTTCAGGGAATTCTGGTCTTTTAAAATCTTTTAAAAACCTCTTTAAATTTCGGAACAAGAAAAAATTACTTTGGGTTTGATCTGATAGGGTGGGTGTTGGAAGAAAAGGGCAGTCAAGACCATATACATTAACCACTCTCTCATAAATTTCTTTTGCATTATGGCCTTCACACAAAAATTTAATGACGCTTCAGAACTAGAACTTGAACTCACTGGGTATTGACATGTTTATAATGGCACTGCTAAATACTGACTGAACCGAGGACTCGATATTTTGGGCATGTTTAATCTTGATCGACAAGCTAGCAAAAGAAGGACTAACGGTTTAAGGTTTGTTTATACTTTAGTTGCAAAACTTTTCGATCGCGGCTCGTACTAACAACCATAATACTAGTGATTCATTTTTCTTCACACTTCTTCCTATATTTACGATAACAGAGTGTTGAGGAGGCGGTGCTTAGAGAAAGCAGAAAATTGTTTTAGGGTCCGGAATGCTGTGCCATTTTGCGCCCATCTCCATTACTGCCCAAAATTACTCTCTCATTGATTTGTCCTTAATGTGAAAGCTATCCTCGAACGTGCCACGACTTTCTTGACCCGCCTTTTTTGAGACCGATTTGCCGCCAATTTCTCTCGAACTGCAATATCCTAGTATTTCCCATTTTCTTCATCTATTTACCTTTGATTCGATTTCCCCATAAGTTAATTTTAAGACTGAAAAGTGTCCATTAAGAAATACATCTGTATATTTATTATTTTTATATATTGTCTTGGGACGATTATAGCATACGCTCGTCACATAACCCTTTTAGGTAGTGTTTACTGTATTGGTGACCACAGTTTATTCCTCTTTTAGCAGATCAGGAAGTTCAAGTATTGAGATTGTACTCATAGCGTGATTTTCCATAAAGTTCCCCAAATGTCTATCGATCCTACCCAGAAGATTACGAAAATGTGATTCGTTTAGGATCGTTACAAGACACGACGTTTAAACGTTTTATGTAAAAATAAAGACCAAGTTCGTTAGCAACTGAAATCGGACTTAGGGGAGGGGATTTCGGAAATCCGAATCATCACCGTTATTATACGTCGAATCGAAAAAGTGAATAAATCCAATCTTCTTGCAAATGAAAAGTTCTATAAATGTTGTTATACACATTTTTTTTCACTATATTGATTATTCACCGAGATATTTGCATTTTCTAGGTTTCACTTTTCAGTAAACAGTGATTCCTATTCAAGTCGTATTAACAATAAGCTGTTTTATCCAAAATCACTTTATTTATTGCTTAAATTACAAATATTGTTCTCATTGAACTTTAACTTTGTAAAATAATTACGAATAAGTTTTGTAATGGTCATCAATAATGAGTTAACTTCTTTACTCAAAAATGTTTATTTGATCTACCCCATAATCGATATTTAACCGTTTAATTCAATATTCATAAACGTTAACGATTGAAGTCTGACAAGAATCAGGGGGATTTCGAAAACGCAAAATATCATTTAATTGCATTTGGTATTATTGTTTTCTCGTTGTGTTCTGATTATTGCTTAATATTGTTCTCTGTGCGTCTTTATCCTTCCGGCTAAAGTGTAATTCAGTTGTATTGAAGTTAACATTGCTTTATAGGCTTTGAGGGACACCAGTGTTTTTTACAGTTATACCTGGATGAATTTGATTGATAATTCGGCTACTTCGTCTTACATTATATATAGATATTTTTTCCCGTCTTATTGCTTCTTCAGCTAGAAGCTCTATGAATTATTCATCTGTTAAGAGGAGAGTGTCTAGTTGGAAATAAAAAATGGACTAAGATAAACTGGCTCCCCTTCAAGTTGGTGTTTTTTTACCATTTTTCCAGACGGGTCTGTGGCTGGAGTTGGTACGTGTGAGCAGGTAGAAGAGGCTGGAGAATAAATGCACCTGCTGGAGACTTCCATACACCTGCTGGAATCCAGGGTTCCATGAACTTACTCCAGTCTCTGCCATTGGCTATGGTCTGCTTACTCCAGCAAGCCTCTTGCCAGCCCATTTTTATTCTTTCTGCAACCTCACCTCGGTTTTTGCAGGTCCTTCAGTGTGAACCTCGGGTAATGCGCTTGTGTGCTCGTTGATCTGTCTTTCATTTTAAGGACTGTAATCTGTTTGCCACTCAAACTCAAGACTAGAGCCTAAAAGTCCGTCACGTAGGGCCAAAGTAAACTCAGCAGAATTCACACTTCTGACGTCTATTTCCAAAAAAATATATAAAAAAAAGAAAAAAAGAAAAAGCAGTCAGGGGACTGCCGGTAGAAGTGAAAACTCCTCCTTTTTGATCGCTCAATTTTGGCATTGCTGAGAAACGTTTTTTACGAAGTCTTATTTTAAAAATATTTTTAGTTATTTATCAATAAGTAACAGTTATGTTCTATTTTACATGAAAAAATGAAATGACAAAAATAATAGTGATAAAAAAAAATAATGTACCACGAATTGTTTTATTTATCAATATAAAATACTATACATAATTATTTCAGTTATTTTACATAAAAGAAAAAAATTACATTTCAGAATTATTACAAATGCTTTACAAAAATAAGTTAAGTACACTTAGAAAAATCAATTTCTATCCATAATTTCAACAACTCTTGCACCATCATCACTGCCAGCATCATCACCAATTTCTAAAACTGATACAATCGGTATATGGTAGCTAAAGTAGGATACAAACAGTTTTGATTCGAATTTATTTAAATATTCGAATTTATTTATTTAAATATTCGAATTTATTTAAACTTCGGATTAAAATATCTATGAAAGTAAAAATGGTAGATATATAGTATCTGTGAACGAAATGATGCTGGTTTTGTCCTCTTTAAAATGGTATGCGAACGAAAGCTCTAGCTAATTTGGTTCAGGAGTTATGAAGAAAAGAAGCTCCTTTAGCTTTGAGTTGAGTACTAGCGGTGGCGGTGGCGGTGTCGCGATTTCATACTTTTTTCCTCTCCCGCAAATGCTTCCTTACGGGGTGCACAACGTGCCTAAAGAAGTTTTCACTTCAAAAACAATCAGTAGGTAGAAGTGGGAGGTCAATAAAATCTTAATTCATGACGCCATACACTAACTATTGGCGTGTATCTCACATAATGGGGGTCCTTCGAAAATAATAATTGGTATTTGTGTTTGTTATATAGTTATTGAATGACATGTGAGTTTGACTTATTCTGTTAATGATACCAATGTTACCAAACTCGATATATAAGTGTTTTGTGTAAAGAGAAAGATCAAGTTCGTTAATGGCTGAAATCCCGCCAGGGAGAGGGAGGGGTGGGGGTCATAAAAGAGACATTTCGAATATTCTTAATACCTCCTTTAATATGCGTCGGATCGAAAAATTGTACAGAACCAATCTTATCGCAAATTAAATTTTGTTAAGTACGTTTTTTGACTACCTTTATTATTAACCGAATTTCTTTTTGGTTTTCAGCCATCAGTAAACCCCCACTCTTACTCATGTCACATTAACAATTAGCAGTTATATTATGAAGCACATTATTTGAAGCCTAAATACCAAATATTTTTCTTATTCAACTCTTACTTTTTGAGATAAATGCGTTGCACACTTGGGAAATCTGCTTAGTTTATGCAGCCCCTGCGTGACGGACTTTTCTTCCTATAAGCCCATGACCAAGTTGTAAGAGGAACGATGATAAACTTTTGTAGCTAAGCTGAAAAGAAAATGGAAACATTTCTAAGAATATTTTATTGTTCAACATAAATGCTCTTATTTCTGTAGTTCGATGACCAAAAGTGTGGGATTTACTGAAGACTGATGTCTAAATAAAATTGCTATTTTACTGTTAATATTGAAGATAGAGAAAGAAAACGTGTATATAGCAATATTTATTAAAAGATTAAATGTGTAATAATATTGGATAGTAATATATACATTTATTTTCTATCTTTAATATTAAGGAGGATACTTGCATTTTAGCAGATTTCCCTTCAGGGAAATTAGCTATTGAGGTCGTACTCATGACGCGATTTTTGAAAATTTTCTTCAAATGTCCATCGATCCTACCCAGGAGATGACGAAAATGAGGTCCGTTCAATATATATATATATATATATATATATATATATGTATCTGTTAACGCTCTAGCAGTCGCAATTTTTGTTTGATCGTTACCAAACTCGATATTTAAACGTTTTATGCAAAAAGACAGATCAAGTTCGTTAATGGCTGAAATCGGACCAGTGGGAGGGCGGATTTTCGAAAATTCGAAATATCTCCATTACCATACGTCGGATCAAAACATTGTATAGAACTAATCTTATTGCAAATTAAATTTACTATAAATATTGTTCTATAGATTTATTCTCTATCTCGAATATTAACCGAGATATTTGCATTTGTATTAAATTTGGACCGATAAGGGATGACTGTTTCTTGCCAAAAGCTATTTCGGCTCTCGTATGGAGATTTTCCTATTGTATAACTTCACGTGGGAAATCTGCTTAGTTTACGCAGCCCCTGCGTGACGGACTTTTTTTAGTTGTCACTTTTGAGTAAACCTCCTCCCACCCGTACTCATATCACATAAACAATACTCTGTTATATAATACAACACTTGATTCGAAGCTTAAATACCAAATATTGTTTTCATTGAACGTTTGTGGATTATTGGGGGGGGGCGGGGTTTTAGGAGGGAATTTTAATAATTCATAATATCTCCCTTATGAGTTAATGATTATCGCAAAATGTTACAGAACCAATCTTGTTAAACAATTGATACTCTACAATTGCTGTTCTATACATATTTTCGTGGCTCAAGTATTTGTTACCTTCTTGTGTTGTACCTTCACCCTCACTACTGTTTTGCTCATCGGTTTTGTACATACAAATGGAGAATATGTGGTGAGGGGAGGTTACAAACGTACTATACCAGCATGTGGGAAGTCTGCTTAATTTATGCAGCTCTGTTTAATAATAATCATATTTATCCCCTCCCCACCCAGCCTTTTGTAGTAGCATTCGAAAAATGGACTATCCAAGACTTTCCTTCCTCATCTTTCAACAGAAATAGGGCGTCTCTAACCTGGTTGAAATTGCAAGTTTGCTTTATTCCCTGCTGGAGAGATTGCAAGTGGAGTATATTCCATAAATACTGCGCCGGGGAAAGTTGGGGCAAGTGTGCGCTAATTGAGGCTAGTGGTTCACTCATTTCCCTGATCTACTTGAGATGGAAACTTGTTTAATAAGCCTTTCATTAGTACTGCATGGATTGACCCGCTTCCCCGGCACGGAGGCTCCACAACCACTGACTGGATACTCCGGTAGTCACACTGGGATGATGCAGTCATAAGCAGTATTTATTGCACTGGAGTACTGTGGGTGATAGAAATGCTTAGCAATTTCTTCAGGATTCAACCTAGATCAGTAGTAGATGTAGAAAAAAAAGAAAGAAATAAAGTCCGTCACGCAGGGCCTGCGTAAACTAAGCAGATTTCCCACGTGAAGGTTTACAATAGAGAAATCTGCGTAGTAGTAACAGTCTTAGTACGAGTCTCTAAACCAAAGTTATGGAAACGGCCGAACTAGCTTTCGGGGGATACTCACGAATAAACCCGACAACAGCCGATCTCATCTCGCCCGTTATCCGCGCACACTTAATAAACAGTCCGTCACGCAGGGGCTGCGTAAACTAAGCAGATTTCCCACGTGAAGGTTTACAATAGAGAAATCTGCATAGTAGTAACAGTCGTAGTACGAGTCTCTAAACCAAAGTTATGGAAACGGCCGAACTAGCTTTCGGCGGATACTCACGAATAAACCCGACATCAGCCGATCTCATCTCGCCCGGTATCCGCGCACACTTAATAAACAGTCCGTCACGCAGGGGCTGCGTAAACTAAGCAGATTTCCCACGTGAAGCTTTACAATTGAGAAATCCGCCTAATAACAGCTGTAGTAGGAAGGGATCTCTAAACCTATTCACGAGGGACAAATAGTTCTGGAAACGGCCACCAGAGCTCTCGGTCGAGAGTCCGGAACTTGGCGGGGTTCCGGCGACCACACACACAATACAAATGCAAATATCTCGGTTAATATTCAAGATACAGAATAAATGTATAGAACAATATTTATAGTACATTTAATTTACAATAAGATTGATTCTATACAATTTTTCGATCCGACGCATAATAACGGAGATATTTTGAATTTTCAAAAATCCCCCCCTCTAAACCCCCCTCCCACTGGTCCGATTTCAGCCATTAACGAACTTGATCTTTCTTTTTACGTAAAACGCTTAAATATGAAGTTTGGTAACGATCAAACAAAAATTGCGACCGCTAGAGCGTTAACAGACAAATATATATATATATATAATTTTGAACGGACCTCATTGTCGTCATCTACTAGGTAGGATCGATGGACATTTGAAGAAAAATGCCGAAAATTCCGTCATGAGTACAACCTCAATAGCTGATTTCCCTTAAGGGAAATCTGCTAAAAAGCATATATCTCGGTTAATTTTCAAGATAGAGAATAAATGTATATAACAATATTTATAGTAAATTTGATTTGAAATAAGATTGGTTCTATACACGTTTTCGATTCGACGTATAGTAACGGAAATATTTCGATTTTTCGAAATTCCTCCCTCTAACCCCCCTCCCACTTGTCCGATTTCAGCCTTTAACGAATTTGATCTTTCTTTTTGCATAAAACGGTTAAATACCAAGTTTGGTAACGATTAAACAAAAATAGCGATCGCTAGAGCGACAACAGTCATATATATATATACATATATATATATATATATATATATATATATATATATATATATAGTTTTGAACGGACATTTTTTTGTAAAAACTAACATAACGTTCGTTTATGACAAGAATCGGACCAGTGAAAGATTGGACATTTCGAAAATTTGAAATATCTCAGTTATTATAAGTATAATCGAAAAAGTTTACGTAGCCAACCTTATTGCAAATTAAAATACTTGTAAATGATGTTATATACATATTTTCACTACCATGAACATTAACCAAGGTGTTTTGATGTTTTAGTTTTCATCGTTAAGTTAACCACCCACTTCTACTCATGTCATATTAACGATAAACTGTTATATCATGAACCTCAGTGTTCTAAATTCTTTTCATAAGACCTTTATTATATGAGATAGATTGCAAATTTGTTGTGCGTTGGCGTTATCAATTACGATTTAAATTCTTTTCCCGAAAATGTTTCATTTGATTTATATCATACTCGAGGTTTGGGCGTTGCTGTGAAGACTAAAGATCATATTTGGTATTGGTAGAAATCGGACCAGGAATGTATCGGGGATTCAAAAATTGAAAATATCGAGCTTATTATGAGTCTGATAGAAAAATGTTATAGAACCAATCTTGGTTCTAAAATAATGAAGCTCTGCCTAGTGTTGTTCAATGCACTTTTCGTAACTAAAATATTAAACGAGTAATTGGTATTTTCTTGTTTTTTAGTCAGAATATGTGGTGAGATAACAATAGTAGTGTCTCCTAGGTAGGATCGATGGAAATTTGAGGGGAATTTTGTCATGAGTATAACCTCATCAGCTCTTTCCCTACAAGGATTCATAAAAAAAAAAAAAAAAAAAAAAAAAAAAAAAAAAAAAAAAAAACTATTTTCAACATTGTAGAGTTGTACAAGTACTTAAATTGTCTTATGACAATTCTATTTAATTTTTAATCCTACAATCTTTATAATACGGTTAAATCACGCAAGTTCAAAATTTTAAATTATTATCTTTAAAATTTAATTACCAATATTTATTCGTAGGTTAAGTAATTATTAAGAGAAGATGCCAATTTTAAATGCTGTCATGAAGGATTTCGACCAGATATATATAACATTCTAGAGTTACTTGGCTGAGAGTGGAAACGGTAACACATCAGCCCCTGAATAATTTATTTACTGGACACTGCTTACTCTCAGATTTATAAATTTATTAATGTCAATCGAAGTTTAAAGTAAAATAAATTTCAGCTACCGGCGGTAAAGGCGAATTGAAATGTATTGCAAGGGGAAAGGGTTTGACTACAGGAAGTTATAGCTTATTATTAATGTTATTAATTGGCTTGTAAATTAATGACAAAATGTAATGGGACGAGAATTCCTTTATGGCGGGAATTAAGAATTTAGGTACGACCGATTGGATTTTAACTGAGTTTTTTTTACCTGTTTGTTGCTGTTGAGATATAGTATTTAAAGTAAATATTAAAGAAAACCGTTGTTCGGTGGAAGTTAAAGATTCTATTATTAATTTATTGCCAGTATTCCGTTTGTAGCTATATACACCTTACGTGCCAACTATAAAATCAAAGTCCGTCACGCAGGGGCTGCGTAAACTAAGCAGATTTCCCACGTGAAGTTTTACAATAGAGAAATCTGCCTAATAATAACAGTAGTAGTAGTAACCTCTAAACCTATTCAAGAGGGACGAATAGTTAGTGAAACGGCCACACTAGCGCTCGGCGGAAACATAGCCGACCACACTCACAATACAAATGCAAATATCTCGGTTAATATTAAAGATACAGAATAAATGTATAGAACAATATTTATAGTAAATTTAATTTGCAATAAGATTAGTTCTATACAATTTTTTGATCCGACGTATGGTAACGGAGATATTTCGAATTTTCGAAAATCCCTCCTCTAAACCCCCCTCCCACTGGTCCGATTTCAGCCATTAACGAACTTGATCTTCCTTTTTACATAAAACGATTAAATTCCGGATTTGGTAACAATCAAACAAAAATTGCGACCGCTAGAGCGTTAACAGACATATATATATACATATACATATATATATACATATATATATATATATATATATATATATATATATATATATCATTTTGAACGGACCTCATTTTCGTCATCTCCTGGGTAGGATCGATGGACATTTGAAGAAATTTTTCGAAACTCGCGTCATGAGTACGACCTCAATAGCTGATTTCCCTTAAGGGAAATTTGCTAATAGATATGCCATAACACTTTGGATATAATTAATATACACATACATATGTTGAATCATAGTTATCATAGAATTGTGATAAATCAGGGGATTTGGTGTTCAAAGTGAAATTTGATAGCTGTGATATTTCTATTAATATGCTATTGGATATTCAGTTAATTCCAACATCTACTTTTCTTCTTGGCCTATATAGTCCTGTGGCAGTGTAAATATGTGAGTATGGTTGTTGTACATTCTTTAATGATTTCTCACTCACTGAGTCTTGACTATTGCAGTTGGATTTATTCCAGAGCAAGACCATTCGTTTGGGAAATATTGATCATTTCAGAACTAAAATTGCATTTCTACCGTAACTTTAGTTCAACATAACATGCTTTGAAGGCGTATCTTATTGTTCCTCAAATTCCCACTCTATTTGTTCTATGGAGAGGTTTGGTTATATATTCAGTTACATTTCCACGATCCCCACAAAGAGACTCTATATAATCTTGAGCTATCAGAGTTCTAGGTTGTTTCTCTATTTCCTAACTCATCTGCCTCCATGTTATTTTGTACCTGTTGGTCCTTGAGGCCTATTCTTACATTTCTTGGCACAGCTTACAGGAACTGGGAATCATTAGTGCCACTTCATCTTGAGCAGAGTCAGTCAGGGAGATAAATTTTAATGGGAAGATTTATTCAAATGATTTTGAAATTATTATTAAATATAAATAGTGCTTTATTATCGGGCCGAAGTCAGGTTATTTTTAGTTTCCATTATGTCTTGGAATTACTTCTCCAGCTATTTCTTTCCGTTTCCTTTCATACAATCTATTTAAAC
The DNA here is from genome assembly GCA_019009955.1 of Riptortus pedestris. Lineage (NCBI taxonomy): Eukaryota > Metazoa > Arthropoda > Insecta > Hemiptera > Alydidae > Riptortus > Riptortus pedestris. The sequence continues at coordinate 12,943,979 of CM032232.1, forward strand.
TTTTGTTAATTTCTTTCTACATTTATTATCTCATTGTACTAATATAATTAATAATAAACTAATTGTTGTTAAAACACTAAGAAATAAATGTTGTTTAATTATTACAAATTTATCTGTTATTTTATTTTAATTCTTATTCGTTTTGTTTTTCAGGTTAGCTGACTTATGTTATTACTAAATGTTACGTAAGTAGTATAGTCCATCTATTTATTATTATAAGGGAAGAAGATGGCGTATTTGTAGTTATGAGAGTGTGCGAGCATTTGTGTGGAGTTTATACATTGAGCGTTGGATAATGTTCCCAAAGAAATATATGTTGATTCGTTTATTACAAAAATAATAAACGTTGTTTACGATTGCAAAATTAAACACACAAGCTTTAGAATTTTTAACACTACACAATTTATTTGACAATGCACTAGACACTTTTTAAATTATTCTTGTTAACTAATACTCACAGTATGCACTGGTAACTTCAATTCCTATTGCACAGTACAATAACTCACGATCACAAAACACGGCACTGCACTGCTCTTCACATAAACACGGCACTGCACTGCTCTTCACATAAAACTCTGTACCGCATTCAAACTAAAATGCACTGTCGAGATACAATTATATAAAAAACTAGCATCATCCTGTATTAATATAGGGCCAGACACAGTCAGCTGCAATCCGAGGCCAACTTTATTTGAGACTAATCAAGGGTTACTCGGCATTGATGATGTTCTGTGTGTGCTTTAATATAAGTTTGTACTACTTCTTCATTTGTTAAGTAGTTGTTTATTTTGGGGTTGTTAATTCTGTCAACCGGTGCTTTACAGTCAGTATGTATTAAAATGTTGTTAGGCCCTGTAATAGTCTCATTAATGTATTATATGGCTCTTAATATTGCCAGATGCTCAGCTTAGCTGTTGTTGTCATTGGGATCACTTTATATGTATTCGTCTCTCTTTATACGTATTAACTATTTCACACCCAATGTATGCAATAAGTGAGCATCCCACATTGTGTGAACTCTATTTCCGTCAGCAGAAATATCTTTGTTTGGAGTCAGGGACAAAGCGTCTTCTGCAGGAAGTAACCTATTGTCAGGTGTTTCAATGCCATTTGTCGGGAAGTCCTCTATATTTTCCTTGCGTTTAGTTTGTTTGTTTGTTCGTTAGTCCTGCAGCTTTAATGTGTATTGGAACAATGTAGCATGCAAACTGCTTCATATTTTAAGATACTAACACTTCAGTAACTTGCAATAATAAAGCTATTGAGGTGTAAAGGTTGTAGGAAGTGAGAAGGTTCTGTCAATCGCAGGAATATATGTTTCTAAAATAAGTTTACAAGCCCAGGAAGAATCTATTGATTTCTGAGTCACCTTTTTTTATGGTTCACTAAAATATTAATGGACTATTTTCCCTTTGTGAAATTTGACTTGACTGAACCGCCTTGAGATGATACTGTGTTCCTGGAAGGGTGGGTGGGTCTTGTTTTAGACAGGCCGAATTTAACGTGTCAACTCCTTTAAAATCCATTGATGTTTGATAATAGCCGACCCACTGACCCATATCTGCACGCTTTTCAAACTCATTATGGATCACTGGCCATTTCGGGGCCCTTTTAAGAGAAAGCCTTATATAAAGGCCATCGTCCCGGAGCCCTACAACATATTGAATTAACTTGGAGGAAGGGGTCCCGCAGGGAAGGAGTGTCCGCCATCTACTTTAGTTGATGTAAGAAGCATTTAAGCACCTATGTAATGAGTTATACCATGAACGTTAAGTAGAGGTATACCTAGGGACCTGAGACCCCTAGCAGACTTCTTACTCGAAATGCTCTTCCAGCAAACACTACAGCATGCACCTCCAATTTGTTCTTTACGAACACCTTACTGTCTCGGCTCACACATATATGTTTATTGGATTTTAGTCTGCGACGCTAGTCAAGCCCGGCCAGGTGAACAAAGTGTACAACAACCACTGAGGCCCTATTACCATTGTGTAGAATAATACACGACCAGAGTACTCTCACCATGTCTCGGAACTTTACCGCCACGTGAGACAAAGGTGTCTTAAGCAAGATGAGCAGGTATCCATGTTACTCTGCAATCCGAAAGAGGTCCCATGGTTCCCCCCAAGACATCTTCTTGGAAGCACATTAATTTAGGTCTGAACAAACTGGAGAAAGTAGTAACTGAAAACACCTGATGTTTCTCTCAAGTGCTTGTTCGTATTGGTTTTAGCTGCTATTGAGGTACTCATGACGCGGTTTTCCAACAATTGCCTATATATATATTTATATATATATATATATATATATATATATATATATATATATATATATATATATATTTGTCGGTTACTGCTCTAGCGGTCGCAATTGTGATTTAATTTGATCGTTACCAAATTCGACATTTAAACGTTTTATGCAAAATTAAAGTAAGTTCGTTAATGACTAAAATCCAACCAGTGGGAGGGGGGGGGGGTTAAGAGGGGAGGTATTTCTAAAATTCGTAATATCTCCGTTATTATGCGTTGGATAGAAAAGGTGTATAGAACCAATCTTATTGCAAATTTAATGCTCTACAAATGTTGTTATGTACGTATTTTCACTATCCTCATTATTAGCCGAGATATTTGCATTTTATTGTATTCGGTATTCTGTAAACCCCCCTATTCCTACTCATGACATTTTAGCAATAAGCTGTTATATTATGAAGCACATTATTTGATGTATAAATACCAAATATTGGTTTCATTGAACTTTTAATTTTTGAGATAAATGCAAATATGTGGAAAAACTGCTTAGTTTATGCAGCTCCCGTGTGACGGACTTTTGCACTTAGATGATTCAAACCACCACTACCAAATCAAGAATATGTTATTTATTTTATTGTAAATAACCACCGAACTCGGGAGAGTTATTTGTGCCAAGGTGGTCGGAATTCTATTTTCATTTTCCTTCTTGTTGTTCAGTACTCCCTTTCTTCAGATATCCCATCCACTTCTCAGCCCTCCGCCATCCTCGCCTGTGTTGCATCTCTCCTATAACACAGCAGTATTTTGTTATAATCAATTTGATATATAAATACTTAAATCACTGGTACTTGTTTACCCATATGTTGAAGTCCTATATTATTATATTTCTTTATTAAAATCAGTAACTATTAAACGTTTTAACAGTTTTTTTGTAGAGTGGCTATCATCCCCTAGTATTTCAGATAGTATTTGTGATATACCAAGGGACTTTCTGATGTCCTCATACCTTCTATACTCTGTATGTACGGGTAATTGTGCAACTGTTTGGCCTACTCTACATCCAATGCAGGTTGGAGGTTCTTCCCTTTTCCTTAGGTGCTGGTGTGTGGCCATTTCTAAGGTATATTAATACTTCATCCCTCCTGAAGATGTTACGTATGGTTACGCAAGCGAGCTAATGGGGGATACAGACACTGTTAGGACTATATTAATGGGAGTGACGTAGTGTTGAGTCTTTGTTCTGGAGAGGTGTTTATCAGGCAGACCCACGCCCTAGAGATATGTGAGCGGTGCCTTTATACGGTCAGCCGGCCACAGCTGTGTGGGACTCTAGCAAGTGGGCGACGTTTCGGTCAGTCGCCGCTTCATCAGGTGCTGGGTGTCCTTCACTCTCTCTAACCTGTTCTAACCATGTGTGGGGTTCCAAGGCACTCTGGGGTCGCTGAATCTCCTTCTCATCTGATAGCTGAGAAAGTTTTATTCCAAGATGATTAGGTGATTTAAATTCTAATAGTTGAGAGTTGTCGAGCTAGTCCTGTGGCCGATTAGTTGACTCATCTCTGCTTATGATCCTGCTTCTATTGCTAGACGTTTAGAAATTCTTTAGAACAGAAGTTGCCTTTTGGGGAAATTTTTAATCTGATGAAAATAAATAAAGCGTCTAACCTAACCTTTCCAAAAATTGTATTATTCAAGAAAGAACAGTTTGTTAGAGTTCCTAATTTGTTTGAGATATATGCTTGTTGGAGAGAAATTACTTTTAATAAGTAATTCAGGGGATATTCAGTTACTCATCGAATTTTTACTTAGAAATGAAAAATAAATGAGGGAAAGCAATCCCATGGTCTGTACCATAACCACATAAGTTGTAACCAACCATAAGTGCAACATTTGCTGGTTGTGTTGTGCAACGGTTAGTACAAATAGCATAAAACACCACTCTGTAACACTTTAATTAAATACCTTCTAGTACCTGTTTACAGCACTGAAGAAGAAAAAATAAAATTCTCGAAATATTGGCCTACACAAAAACTTGCTTCATCAGGATTGGCCACAAATCTATATTTATTTGTTTGTTAACGCTTTAGCGGTCGTGATTTTTGTTTGGTCGTCACCAAACTCTATATTTAAACGTTTTATAGAGAAATATAGATGAAGCACGTTAATGTGACTGACATCCATGACCTGGGGAGAGGGAATTTTGAAATCCAAAATATCTCCGTTATTATTCGTCCGATTGAGAAAGTGTATAGAACAAATATAATTGCAAATTAAATGTTCTATATAATCAGTAATCCCCCACTTTTACCCACGTCATATTAACAATACATTGTTATATCATGAATCACTTTATTTTGGGCTTAAATATAAAATATTGTTCTCATAGCACTTTTACTTTTAACTGATTTCCCTTAGGGGAAATGAGCTATTAACGTTGTACTCATGACGGAATTTTCTTCAAATGTCCATCAATCCTACCTAGTAGATGACGAAAATGAGGTCCTTTCAAAACTGTATATATATCTCTATTTGTCTGTTACCGCTCTAGCGGTCTCCATTTTTGTTTAATCGTTACCAAACTCAGTATTTAAACGTTTTTTGTAAAAAGAAAGATCAAGTTCGTTAATGGTTGAAATCGGACCAGTGGAAGGAGGGGGAATTTAGAAAATTCAAATTATCTCCGTTACTATACGTCGGATCGAAAAATCGTACAGACCCAATTTTATCGCAAATTAAATTTACTATAAATATTGTTATGTACATTTATTCTCTATCTTGAATATTAACCGAGTTATTTGCATTTTTATTAAATCTGGGCAGCTAACGGACGTGTGACTTTCCCGCCAAAAGCTAGTTCGGCTGTTTCCTTAACTGATCGACTCTCATGAAATTTGTCTATTGTAAAACTTCACGTGGGAAATCTGCTTAGTTAACGCAGCCCTGCGCGACGGACGTTTTTAAATCTCTTTTCATGGGGGTTTAAGTAAGTCCTAAAGCGTTTTTTAGCAGATTATGTGCGTTTTCATTTTTTCTTCCACTGTTCCTTGTTTTCTGTACGATTGCACGGACTGTTGCAAGGATCACATGCGGCGGAGCAATTGTGGTGTGAAACTAGATTCGGCGATAAGACAAAGAGAAAAATTGGTAGTAGCCGAGTGTGGTAAGGTGGAATCGAGGTGGAGGATGTAGTGGGAAGTAGGCGGCTGGAATAATTGTAGGAACGAGGCTGGAGTGGAGTTCACACCTTACAATGGCCTGCCAACTACAGAATTACATACTCCCGTTCTCACAGCTCTGTCAGGGTTCGCTTCCTACAGGAGTTTGAGAAGGAACACTGCACGGTGCCCTCGCACCAGCCTTTATCAACTGCCGATACTGATTGCTTGATGCTATCTGTGGCTAAATCTTGTTGAACATATCAACTAGTAACTTGGTATCAGTAGTATGAAATGGGAAGCAGACGGGTTTCCAAGTAGTCAGAAAGGTACAAGAGAAGAAGTAGTTCTTGCTCGATTTAAACTGGGTCGTTCACGGATAATTCGCGATCAACTCATGTGATGTGAACCATTACGTTCACAGAGCAGTACAGGATTAACTACTAAACACAGGCTTATAACTGACAGGGACATAACTACTAACCGTTCAGAACAAAAACACTACAAACAGTTCATTCATTGATACAATGCAATAAAGAACAACCTCCAAGGGACACAAATTCAAGAACATTTGACAGTACTCTGGTATATACATTAATAATACAACACTGGTTTCCACTTCATGGATAAAGATCAAGTTCGTTAACTGCTGAAATTGGAACCAGTGGGAGGGGGTAGAAATACCGAAAATTCAGAATATTTCCGTTATTATAATTATATTGTTGCGAAAATTAAATAGATGAATAATCCTTCAGAGAGAGAGAGAGAGAGAGAGAGAGAGAGAGTCGCGTATTTGGAAAGTGTGACGTAGATCAAAAGAGACCGACGGAGGGTCGAGACGCTTCTACGCTCGTCTAGCCTAGCCTCGAATGAACTAGACAATTCCCCTTTGATGTATGCCGACAAGCTATATAAAGAGGGCCTGCCGGGAGTCAGTCAGTTTTATTCTCAACTGTCTGGATGTTCACATCAGTGCTTCAGTGCGACTTAGTACAGTGCGGTAAAGTGTTTTTAAAAGAAGAACAGTGTTGTGCCGTGACTGTAAGTAACAGTTTAGTGCCGTGTTTAAGACAGTGCAGTGCCGCGAAGTAAAGGACAGTGCAGTGCCGTCTTTCTGTGAATTTCAGTGAATTGTTGGACTGTGTAATCTGAAGAACAGTGACGCTATCAGTCTATACTGTTAGTAGTAATTAAGAATAATTACCAAGTTTATTGTGCATTATCCAAATAAATTGTGCAGTGATAAAAACTGTGAAACTTGCGAGTATTTAATTTTGCAATCCAAAAGAACTCTTATTAAAAACGTTTATTACTGATTTTGGTAATAAAAACGTAACAATATCTTCGAAAAATTGTATAGAACCAATATTCTGTTCTTGAGGCTGCATCGCTGGGGAGTGTTATCATTGTGAGAACCTCGGCTGTCTGCTCCAGCGGTTGGACGAAGATGGGTGCATTTCTATCGAAAATTTGCAGAACAACAAAAATTCCAATCGCCGGAGAAGACAGCCGAGGTTCTCACAATGAGAACCAATATTATTGAAAATTTTCATGTTCCCTGAATGTTGTTATATACATGGTTTCTCTATCTTCAATATTAACTGAGATATTGTCATATTTTAGATTTAGCCCTTCAGTAAACCCCCACTCCTACTCATTAGGGTGGGCCGAAAAATTATATTTTTTTCTTAATGCTATACCGAAAAAATTTTTTCTCTATTATGTGTTATCAAAATGAAACAAAGAAAAAAAATATATACCTAACCCCCAGCTAGCGCAATACACTTGAAATTTCGAAATTTCACTAAAATCATAAGTTTTTGTAATTATTTTTAAAGCATCTTCATAGTTTCATATTGGGCTGCTATAGTGATAGCCATTTACAGTAGAGTTTTAAAAATACAATAAATAATTGGAAAAGTATAATTATATTAATCTGACATAGTGCAACGGACATGAATTTGACGCATTATACAGTCAAGTGCAGATCAAGTGCCGGGCTTCCCCCACTTATACTACCTCTACCCATAACGCACTACCATTTCATGTTCTTTGTTACTCGGCAGTTTACGTCTGCAGACTCGTAGACGCTGTGAGTTGACGGTGCAAATTAAGTATATAATTTATTGAATGAAGTTTAAGTTTAAATTCGCGTGCGTGATGGCTGCTGCTAAGAAAATAACTCGCAGTAATTTTGATTGTCCATTGTTTGGCTGCCCGAGGGAATTGCCTGTGAGTAAGCTTCCAACTTGCCAAGATGTCCTTAGGAGCTGTTTCCACGAACAGAACCTTCTAGCATTAGAAAGTAACAAGCCTGTTTGTTTCTCTCAAATATCTAATATTTTCGCTCCAAAAGTAAAAGCCCTCTTTGACAAAGCATCAATACCAACAGTGACGCCCTACAGAATTGTGCAATTAATAAATTCATACCACAATAGCTACCGTAATCTAATGAAGTCCTTTAAGCGTGACAAGGAAAAAGAAAAATACAAACAAAAAATTGAGGAATTCAACCAAAAGGCGTTATCACTCTTTGATGTATCTGCATGTAAATGTAAAATAGAATACTCCTGCAACTGCTAAAAGGACCTGGAGATCTGTGAGTGCCCTTTATCAATTTCATGTCAATGTGAAAAAGATAAAAAAATTCCGGTGCTTGAACTTAAGTTTATGTATTTCCAAAGAAATCTTGGACAAGGAAAAATTGGAAATTAAGACAAGAAGGAGTCGACAAAAATTACCAAAAGACTGCAACGTAAAGGAACAAAAAATCAGGCTATGTCGTCTAACATTTCATTAGTTTCACATTCGCAGCCTTCATGCTCTAAGGATGCAAATGAAGCCTCTTCAAAACTCGTTGGTGCCAAGAACAGAGATGGTTTCATACGAACAACGCTGCTATCAAGAGCTTCAATGCCAAGTTTTTCCAGCAAACAAGATTTCAAACTTACAAATATTTAAAGGACTATTCTAAGAGAAGCACAATAAAATGTTGAAGTCTGGGAATTGACAATTTGTATTTCACGATAAATGTTGTAATTAATAAACTCATTTGGAAAATGTAAATTGCCTATTTATTTTTTTCCTACAGGTAATTGTTCCATCAACATTATATTTCTAAAAAAACACATGGGTAGTGGGTTTAAAAAATTAGATGCTGCGCTGCACTACAGCCGGTCAGCACTGGAAAAGTGAACAATTAACTATATTGAAGGCATTTGCGCTACCTAAAATTAAAAGAAATATATATTTTCAATAACCCATTATTGTGTTTTTATAACTCTAATATAAATAATTTTCACTATAGCAGTTCAATATCTAGCAGCTTGGGTACTTTAAAAAAAAATTTAAAATCCTGTGATTTTAGTGAAATTTTGAAATTTCAAGTGTGTTGCGCTAGCTGGGGGTTAGGTATATATTTTTTTTTCTTTGTTGCATTTTGATAACACATAATAGAGACAAGTTTTTTTCGGTATAGCATTAAGAAAAAAAAATAAAGATCTTTTTCGGCCCACCCTACTACTCATGTCATATTAACAATAAGCTGTTATATCATCAACCCCTTTATTTAAAGCTCAAATAAAAAATATGGGTGTCATTGAACTTTTATTTTTTGAGATAAATGTAAATACTTGGCGCACGTGGGAAATCTGCTTAGCTACTGCAGCCCCTGCGTGATCAACTTTTTCGTAATATGAGGTGTAAATTAGATTTTTGCCATTAGCTCTTTGTACATCATTTATCCTTCATCCCCCAACTTTCTATTTAACGTTCTTTAACCTACTGATCCGCCCTTGAACTATAGCCAAGTTTTTTTTTTTTTTTGCTGGAGCAAACGCCAGATTTCGCACTGTTTATTTTCATATTCTTCATACAGCTGTCATTTTAGCAGGCTTGCTTTTTTGGCAAACCTATTTGGCGATGTGCCGTCATATTTTCATGATAAAATATTTCTTGCAGTTTTTGTTAGATTCCCCCCAGAATGTCTTCATTTAGAATTGCATTTCATAATTTACACGATTATTATAATACGCAATTTTAATGATGTTTGGTCGTATTAATTAGATGTTTTATTTGGGTGGTTAGGGGAGGAAATTTGTCAAAAATCGCGTCATACGTTACGCACGTGGGAAATCTGCTTAGTTACTGCAGCCCCTGCCTGATAGTTTTTTTTTATGGAAAAGAGTTATACATTTGCAACATAAATATGATAAAAAGGTCGACCAGCCTTAAGGGAAATCTGCTATTGACGTCGTCGGAATACGAGATAGGAATAATATCTCTGTTGATATGCGTCGGATCGAAAAATTGTATAGAACCAATCTTATTGCAAATGTAATGTTCTATGATGTTATATATTTCTTTACCATCTTGATTATTAACTGAGATATTTGCATTTTAGCAGATTTCCCTTGAGGGAAATCAGCTATTGAGGTTGTACTCATGACGGAATTTTCGAAGTTTTTCTTCAAATGTCCATCGATCCTACCTAGTAGATGACGAAAATGAGGTCCGTTCAAAACTGTATATATATATATATATATATATATATATATATATATATATATATATATATATAGATCTATCTATCTATATATTTGTCTGTTACCGCTCTAGCGGTCGCAATTTTTGTTTGATCGTTACCAAACTCGATATTTAGTCGTTTCATGTAAAAAGAAAGATCAAGTTCGTTAATGGCTGAAATCGGACCAGTGGGAGGGGGGGTTTAGAGGGGAGGATTTTCTAAAATTTGAAATATTTCCGTTACTATACGTCGGATCGAAAAATTGTATAAAATCAATCTTATTGCAAATTAAATTTACTATAAATATTGTTATATACATTTATTCTCTATCTTGAATATTAACCGAGATATTTGGATTTTTATTAAATTTGGGCCGATAATGAACGTTTCGAGATTCCCGCCAAAAAGTAGTTCGGCCCTTTGCCGTAACTGTTCGGCTTTCGTATGGAGATTTCTCTATTGTATAACTTCACGCGGGAAATCTGCTTAGTTTACGCAGCCCCTGCGTGACAGACTTTTATTTTGTTTTCGGTCTTCAGTAAAGCCCCACTCCTACTCATCTCATATTGACAATATTCTATTATATTATGAAGCACTTTATTTGGAGCTTAAATACCAAATATTGTTCTCATTGAACTTTCAAGTTTTGAAATAAATGCAAATACGTGGCGCACTTTGGAAATCTGCTTAGTTTACGCAGCCCCTACGTGACGGACTTTTTTGGTTTCACCCTTTCTTCTGAATGACAGCTTTACTGAAATACTAACTTCGATACTTACATTAGCGACTTTCTCTATCCCTATATTCTGTAGACACCTTCTGCCGACCCATGCCTTGTTGTGGGTTCCCCTGATTGTGATTCAGGCCAGGATCCGATCTTTCCTCTGAACCATTAGCAGGCCGTTTACTCCTTGCTAATTATTTCCTCCTTACCTAATGCTATTGTTGCCCAATTATTCTCTCTCTGTTTAACAAATATTCTCTCCTACGCAATCACCAATCTACTTCGCTTTTTTACGCTTCTTCTCTTTGCACCGTCACGCACTCTTAGCTTTTAACTATCCTTCTTTAACTGTAGTTTATTTATATTCCTTTTGCCCATTTCTCCTAATGGGAAGCCTGTTGTGTGTTGAGGTTCTACTCGGGGTGCGATTTTTGGACTCCTTCAAACAATTTTAAATAAGCTTCTTATTACAGGAAAGATGAACGATAAATTTTGTCATATCTAGTCATATGGGGAGTCCAATATTTGGGAAGTCTGAAGTGTTTACACAACTCCTGCACGAAGGACTTCAGTATTCCACAATCTTTCAGACAATAGTTATGATTTGCATATATATTTCTATCGAAACAGCCCATCCATTAACACAATAAGGAAGAACACATTCTACAAAATGTGCCTTTACACTTGCATACATATTAAGAAATAAACACTTGCTTATGCATATGCTGAGATGGGGTTGGTTAGTAGGAGGGCAAGTAGAAAACTCAAAATACACTCAACCGCAAAAAAAACCGGACACTTCATGTTTGTCGTATTAAAAGCTAATTTTCAGCAATTTTCTTTATGTGGGTATTCTAGTTATTACAGAGAATTTAGAGTCTTAAGTCCATTGAACTAATCCCTTCAGGATTAGTAAACAATTAGATAAAACTGAGATTAGATTTATTTGTCGTGAAGTTGATCTATTCTAAACTGTAAGTAGTTTTTCGCATATTTAAACATCTTTAATTATTAACCAAGCATTTTCTTTAATTAATGTTTTATTTTTATTTCGGTCCAGAATAATGGGTCTTTCAAACTTAGATGGAAGGCCGGAGCTTACGTTACATTGCCGAAACGCTTGGGGTAACGAAGTCTACCATTCACTGTAATAAAAATGAAGAATAATTTTTTTTTTTAAATGTGTTAATTTATCTTTTTCTTTTTTTTTATTTTGTATTTTTTGGTAAATAATCAATAAAAATTATTCACTTTTGGCAGATTTTGTTTAAATAACCTATAGATTAAACAATTATTTTAATTAAAAAGATTAATATACATATATATTAAGTGTTTAACAAAATTATAAGTCTAAATCTAAGTGTCCGGTTTTTTTTTGCGGTTGAGTGTACCTCCGTTATTATGAGTCGGACCGAATAATGTTATAGAATCGATTTTGTTGTTCGATGTTGCTCTATACATTTTTTCGCAGCTTAAATATTAAGGGAATAAATCGTATTTTCATGTTTTCTGTATGTTTTCGATAAACCCTTCCTTCTTCTCGTCGGATTTTTACATCGAAATAGAGAATATATGGTGAGATGAGATCACAAGTGTGTCCTGCAGCTCGTGGGAAATCTGCTTAGCGCTTCCGTGACGGACTTTTTGTTATTTCTAGGAGATTGCCCCTCCGATCCAGACCTGGTTATTATACTCCAGTTTTTAAGGCTCCCTGATGAGATATAAAATACTGCACTGCTCGGTTTAAGTATTATTATTTTTCTTTTACTCATTCCCCTCTCTTCAACATTTCTTATTTGTTTTTTACTTCGCTGAGCCCGGAGATGGCATCTTTACCGAGGAATTCTCACAATGAAGTATTAAGAAGTTAAGTACCTCTTCGTCTGTTCAATGGCCTTAAAGTGAGACCTATCCTAAAGTAAATGAGTTTGGTTTTTGTTTCTGAAATTCTAATAGTCAAAACTTGTTGCGAAAAATTGACATTATCAGACGTGGTGAGATACTTGAACAAATCTTTAAAAGCGGCTCTTGATCCTTTATGTCACATTTTAGATTTCCCTGAAGGGAATCAGCTATTGAGTTTGTACTCATGACACGATTTTCGCTGACTTTCACTATCTATACCGCAGATGAAGAAAATGAAGTCCGTTGAAAATCATAATATATATGTCTGTCAACGCCCTAGTGGTCGTAATTTTTGTTTGGTCGTTACCAAACTCGATATTTAATGGTTTTATGTAAAAAGAAAGATAAAATTTGTTAATGGTAGAAATTGAAGCAGTGGGAGGGATTTCGAAAATTCGGTATATCTCCGTTATTATACTTATGACGTCTCGAAAAATTGTAAATATCCAATCTTTTTACAAATTAAATTACCTATACATGGTTTTATATACATTTATTCTCTATGATGAATATTAACTACGGCATTTGGAGTTTTTAGTTGCTATACTTAAGTAAATGCCAATTCCTACGCATGTCATATTAACTATGAGCTAATTATATCAGGAATCACTTTATTCTAAACTTATCAAATATTGTTTTCAAGAGCCCTTTATTATGCCAGATACATGCAAATTAGTTGTGTGGTGATATATTTGTTCTTATGTGTCGGATAGTAAAATGTTATAGAACCAATCTTGTTAAACCATTGATGGTCTTCAATTGTTGTTATATCCACGTAACTCACTAATACTAATCCATTTATTTTTATCTTCTGTTTTACAGCCCTCTATATCCCCCCCCCCCCCCAACGCAACGCCTCTTCTACTCAGTGGTTCTTTACATAGAAATAGAGAATATGCGGTGTTATACCTGCGCGTGGGAAATCTGCTTAGTTTACGCTGACTGGCTGAAATAAAATAAAAATATTAGAAGTAACTCAGGTGTTTCCAGGATTGTTGTGTAAAAGTTTAATCATTTTTTCCCTTTGATTTACCCCTCCTACTCTACATCTATCCATTTATTTTTCGTTCTTTGATCTGCCGCTCCGCCCTTGAATTATATCCAAGTATTTCGTTTGGAAGAGCCAACGTCAGATTTCTGACTGTTTATTTTCTTCACGGAGTGTCATTTTTGAAGATTTGTTTTATAAATGACAAACCTTTTTGGCAATATGCCTCCGTCTTTCCGTCGTCACACAAAGTATTTCTTGTAATTTGGTTTCATTATCCGGAGAATGTTTTCACCTACGATTCTATTTCACAATTGAAACTATTACATTTTTTTTTTACCTGTAATAGAGTTAAAGTTTCTAAATTTATATATCTACATTTGTATAACGTTGTGTAGATAATCCCCTCAATTAACCCAGGTAGAAAGTAGTAGTTAATTTTAATTAAAAACAAATCATTATAAAATCGGGGAAATTGTCATTAGTGAAAGTTAATATCCAGTTGAAGAATAAATGTATTTAATGACAAGCCAATTAGATTGATTGTCTTGAAAATTAGTGTTTGTCAATTAAAGTATGAAGTCTTTATTATCTTAATGGTTTCCTTAATTTTTTTTATATCGGATAATCGAGGATGTCGGTGTTCATTTCATTTAATGAATACATTATTTTCATTTGGGACTAGAAGATAGCGATTCTCAGTTGACCCAGTGTGATTGAAATCTATTTAAAAAACTTTCCATAAGGAATTATATTTTCTGAAGATAATATATTGTCACGTTTTATTACCAAAACCAGTAATAATCGTTGTTAATAAGAGTTGTTTTTGGATTGCAAAATTAAATACTTGCAATTTTCACAGTTTTTATCACTGCACAATTTATTTCACAATGCACAATACACTTGGTAATTATTCTTAATTACTACCATACTATACACTGATAGCGTCGCTGTTCTTCAGATTAAACAGTCCAATAATTCAATCACGGTCACTGAAGTACACCAAAAGATGGCACTGCACTGTTCTTTGTTTCGCGGCACTGCACTGTCTTAAACACGGCACTAAACTGTTACTTACAGTCACGGCACAACACTGTTCTTCACATAAAAACACTTTACCGCACTGCACTAAGTCGCACTGTAGCACCGAACGCACATATAAGCACTTGAGAAGAAACTGATTTGCTCGCGGCTGGCCAGTTCTTTTTATATAGGTCGTCGGTATACATCAAAGGGGAATTGTCTGGGCCCTTCGACGTTTGGACTGGACGGGTCTACTAGGAGCTCGACCCTCTGTCGGCATCTTTGATCTACCTCGCACTTCCCAAATACGCGACTCTCTCTGAAGGATTATTCGTGTATTTAATTTTCGCAACACTACACATGATTGAATGTTTGCGTGTTACTCGTCTTAATGGGTAAGCTGATTAATTTGATGTATTTTTCCTTCACAGTGTTTCTTCAGCAGATTTTCCTTTAGTAAGTAGTTATTGTTTTTGTTTGTCAACAAGGTGATCCACTTCATCGAAAGCGCTCCTTCGTTTTAATAAATTGTTACAGTAGAAGTCTAGCCATTTCTTTCATCTATCTACTTTAGAAATGTGGAAGTCTGGGGATGAAAAAAAACAAAAAAAAAACACTTAGCTTATATTCGAGTTACAGACAACTACAAAAAAAAAAGGTCCGTCACGCAGGGGCTGCGTAAAATGAGCAGATTTCCCTCGTGAAGTTTAGTAATAGATAAATCTACATACTGGTAACACAACACCACCGTGAATAAATTCAAACGGAAATAAAAAATATTTCATCTAATTTCAATAACCTGCCGACAGAAGTGTTAAGTTAGAAATGTAAGCTAACAAGTACTGAAATATATCAGAATATAGCATATTAATTTTATTGAGAACTATTTACTATATCTAGTACTGTAATTAATAATGAGCCAGAATAATTGTTATCTCAATCAATCAAATTTTAGTAGTCCAAAACCTTAAAACAGGGGGGGGGGAGTCACCAGGACATATTTGCATGTATCTCTTATAATAAAGGTCTCATGAATACAATTTTTATTTCGAATAATGTGATTTATTTTGTAGCAGAGTATTGTTTATATAGCATGAGTAGAAGTGGCGGTTTGCTGATAGCTGAAAACTGAAAAAATGCAAACATCTCGGTTAATATTCAACATAGCAAAGAAATGTATATAACAATATTATAGTACATTTATTTTGCAATATGATTGGTTCTATACAATTTTTCGATCCGACCTATGGTAACGGAGATATTTTGAATTTTCGAAAATCCTCCCTTAAGGGAAATCTGCTAATAATGTAGTGCGATATTTCATTGAAAATTTATGGTATTAAAATTTAAGCCCATCTCTTTTTGTTAAATCTGGTCATGAATGCAACCTCAAAAGGTGAGTTTGTCGACAGAAATCCGCTAATATGACGTTATTTTCCCTTCTCTGTATTATAGAGAAAATAGCACCTTTTTCATTGGCGGTTCGTTCGTTTGGAGGAAGGAAAAATATGGGCCTGGTATATGAGCCGTCATTTAGGAAGATTTAGGATTGGTGTAAATATTATTGGACTATTGGCTTTCAGGAATGGTCATCCAATTGGAACCACCCAATGGAGTCCAATTAAAATAAAGGCCTAGGAGAAATATTAATATTTCATCTCGTCAATAAAGTAGTCAACAAAGACAGGTACGTTAAATAATTATTGTAGGTTATTATTTCGATCTCTTTGTTCTAATAACGACAATTGGACAAGGAATCTTGAAGAAGGTATTAACTATTCCGAAACGTAGTAATTTTCTTCTTTTTTACCACCATTTATTACCCTCATCCGCCTTAAAAATTCCATCGCCTTGATAAAAAAAACTCCGTCACGCAGGGGCTGCGTAAACTAAGCAGATTTTCCACGTAAAGTTATACAATAGAGAAATCTCCATACGAATGCCGAAAAGTTACGGAAACGTCCGAACTAGCTTTTGGGGGGAAACTCACTTCGGCCGTTATGCACCCACATTTAATAAAAATGCAAATATCGTAGTTAATATTCAAGATAGAGAATAAATGTATATAACAATATTTGTAGTAAATTTAATTTGCAATAAGATTGATTCTATACAATTTTTCGATCCGACATATAGTAACGGAGATATTTCGAATTTTCTAACTCCCCCCCTCCCACAGGTCCGATTTCAGCCATTAACGAACTTGATGTTTATTTTTACATAAAACGTTTAAATATTGACTTTGGTAACGATCAAACAAAAATTGTGACCGTTAGAGCGGTAACAGACAAATATATGTGTGTGTATATATATATATATATATATATATATATATATATATATAATTGAACGGACCTCATTTTCGTCATCTCCTAGGTAGGATCGATGTACATTTGAAGAAATTTTTCGAAAATCCCGCCATGAGTACGACCTCAATAGCTGATTTCCCTTAAGGGAAATCTGCTAAATACCACTTCCTCACTACGTGTATAAGTTGTAATTTTATTAGTCTGCGTGAATACTCTCAATTTAATTCGTGATACGTTGTTTAATATGTTCTTTGCTATTTTTAGGATGGTAAAAAACTCGTAAGTTTCGATTGAACAAGAATTTTCGTATTTGGGTTTCTACATTTAATGATTAGGGTGAATTAGCACCCTCCCCCCCCCCCAACCTCGCCCTAGAAATGTATTGCCATAATAGTGTTATGTAGATGGATATAAACCGGTAGCTATTATGTGCTGCGTTATTTCCATGTTGACTATCCAATTTGTTTTCATAGGGCGAGATAGTAAAGGCCCAGAGATGCTGTTATCCTGTAGATGTGATGTTGCTCCATCAACCCCTGGCTTCCAGGTAGGCCATCGTAAAGTGTAATGTCCTCCAGGTACTTACCCAAGGGCTGTCAACTAGCTTTTAGGAGGCCACTCCTTCCGCTCCAGCCTTGAATTAACTATTACCGTCTCCAGGTACCAGTGCTTCTTCCTGGGGATACGTTTGTTTTACGAGAAGTGGGTGTGGCGCCATTGTCTTTGGCCATGGTTGGCAACGAGACGAAAAATACATGTTTCCATCGGACAGGTGCCATCTAAAGGCCGTTCCAGACGCTCCGTTTTGTACAACGTTTTGTCTGCGCAGTCTTAAGACGGAATGAAAACGTTGCAATTTGTAGAGCGTCCACACGGCACAGACATATCTGTATATTTTGCTCAGTTTTGTGTGAGATCGCCATGGAGGAGGTACTACTCTGGTCGATTTTCGCGATGTGTCTTGTTAAAAAAAAAAAAAAAAAAGATTGCTACATCTCAGAAGTGGTCGCGGAAGTGGCTTCTAAAAAGGAAGCACTTTTCCCATATCAAATTATAGCGTGAATTACGTGATGAACCTAATGATTGGCGGAACTACTGGCGAATGGACGTTGACACATATACTTATTTATTGGCATTAGTGACACCGCATATCAACAAAGAAAATACTTGTATGAGAACAGCAATATCAGCACATGAAGGCTATTATTGCCGTGATGAAGCTATGAAAATGATTGCCGTTGCATGAATTTCTTTAAATTTATTTGCTAAGCTTTCATATGCCCCCCTTTTTATCCCTGTCATTGTATTCTTTTGATTTAACACGCGAAATGCACGGGAAACTTTCATACAGAGTAATAAAATCTGTTAAAAACTCCCTAAATTTGTCGAAGGTCAGCCATTGTCGCCTGACGAATTGAAACTGAGTATCAAAATGAATGGGAAACGGTGCTACCGTCCACACACGCCGAGTTGTCTGCGCAGTTCAAGGAAATCTATGCTCTCTGGCTCAGTTTTACTAAAACTGTACCGTCTTCGAAATGGGTTCAAAACTGCACAGTTTTCCAGTCCACACGCAACGTTTTGAACTGCGCAGACAAAACGTTGTGCAAAACGGAGCGTCTGGACCGGCCTTCACACAAAACTGAGCAAAATATACAGATATGTCTGTGCCGTGTGGACGCTCTACAAATTGCAACGTTTTCATTCCGTCTTAAGACTGCGCAGACAAAACGGAGCTTCTGGACCGGCCCTCACACAAAACTGAGCAAAATATACAGATATGTCTGTGCCGTGTGGACGCTCTACAAATTGGAACGTTTTCATTCCGTCTTAAGACTGCGCAGGCAAAACGGAGCGTCTGGACCGGCCCTCACACAAAACTGAGCAAAATATACAGATATGTCTGTGCCGTGTGGACGCTCTACAAATTGGAACGTTTTCATTCCGTCTTAAGACTGCGCAGGCAAAACGGAGCGTCTGGACCGTCCTTCACACAAAACTGAGCAAAATATACAGATATGTCTGTGCCGTGTGGACGCTCTACAAATTGCAACGTTTTCATTCCGTCTTAAGACTGCGCAGACAAAACGGAGCTTCTGGACCGGCCTTTAAACTAAGGACGCTTCCCTCCTACTGCAATGCCACGATAATGACGTCATCTCAAATTCTATTCTCTATTATACCCTTGATAAGAATCCTTTTAAAACAGGACTTGAAATTTAAGCTGGGCTCCAAATTTAAACGTACCTATTTTCAATGTCAAGTGGAGATATGTCTTCCACCGTCAGAGATCACTTTTGTAGCTTTCCCATAACCGATATAAGCTGTTGTGTCCCATAACCGATATGTGTGTTGTTAACGCTCAAGGTCGTAATTTTTGTTTGAACGTTTTATGTAAAAATGAAGGTCATGTTTGTTAACAGCTGAAATCGGACCGTGGGAGGGGTGGGTTTAGAGGGGGTAATTTCGAAAATTCTAAATATCTCCAGAAAATTGTACAGAATCATTGTTATTGATAATATAGTTTTCTATAAATGTTGTTACGTACATGTTTTCTCTATATTGAATATTAACTACGATATTTCCATATTTTAGTTTTAGGAATAAGCTACTCTATTTGCAAACCCTTCGGCCATACCCGCTAACGGCTTGCAATATTTTAAGAAGTGCTGGTTCATGGAAGTTGTATATGATTTAATACCGGAGGACCATGTTGATGTATAAGACGGTTATTACTATTAATATTATATTGGATAATTACATTATATTGGGGGATGGACTATTGCAGAGCAGATATGTGTTAGGTTGTTAGTAGTTTAATGGTTACATCAAGGGATGCTGATGAAATTGTGATGATGTTCTCGATGCTGCTCTGGTGCTCTCTCTCCATCCTGGTCTCCCCCTGGATGCTCCTTGGTTTACTCACTCATGTTGCTTGTTAAAAAGGGTGTGAGAAAGAAACTTAAACTACTGCTGCACATCAGAGGCTCTACTCACTCCGTTGTCCTACTGATTCTACTGTTCTGATACTGGTCCTTATCTTTGCACTTTGAACCCAAGTATGTCTTCTCAGGTAGTGTTTACACAAGTAGGCTATAGAGCTCAGCACTCTTCAGGGGGCATCCTTGGTTGGCCTAGTTGATAACAGATGGTGGTGGTGTAGTTTTATACCGCTTCAATTTTTAAATTGAACAGCTATTATATCATGAACCACTTCATTTCAAGGTAGGTACGAAATATGGTTTTCATTTAACTTTTACTTTGTGAGATACATGAACATACGTTGTGATGACGTCATAAATTAAAATGTTTTGCTTTCGAAATGTTTATTTGATCCATACTCTATCCGATATTTAACCGTTTCAGTCAACACTAAAGAGCATAATTGTTCACTGGCGGGAATCGGACCTGGGATAGTCCTTCTAAACATTTGAGGATGTTGGACATCCGCTAATACACAAGATATACAGTCAATGATTATCATAACATCTGTTATGAACCAAACATGTTTTCTCCAATCAATGTATCATTCAGTACGATAATAGTTATATTTTAATTAGAAATAATACGCATTTAAAGTCATACTTGGAAATTATTATCTTGTCTTAGAGGAAACGGACGTCTGATAGTTTCCACTATCATTTTACGCGACCATGAAATGCAGCGGGGAGTGGTATCTTATCTAACATGATAGATAATTCCTATTTACAATACAACTGTTTTCTATTTGTTCAATTCTTCATTATTGCTTAGTTTAGGTGAAAATATAAATGGGAGAAAACGTTCAAGTTTATTCAATGTAAGAATGTACAGTTAGGTTTCTTCTTGTATTGTATTTACCCTCAGCGTCTATTTCCATTACTCAGGAGTTGTAGTCTGCTTAATTATGTGTCTTTATTGTCATATATGGTATTTTCCTACTGAACCCTTTATTTTTGCATGACCTGATGTAGATGTCAACGGGTTTTACCTTGATTTCACAAAAGTGAAATCAGCTTGAAATACCCATAAATCTAACCTAGTAGATGACGAAAATGAAGCCCATTCAAATTATATATATATATATATATATATATATATATATATATATTTGACTGGCTCTAGCGGTCGCAATTTTTGTATTCTCGCCACAAAACTCAAGGCAGAGGGAGGGGAGGGGTTAAGAGAGTCTGAATTTCGAAATATTTTCGTTATTGTAAATCGGATCGAAAAATTGTTTATATAAATTCTTATTGCAAATTTAGTTTCTGTAAAAATTGTTATATACGTACATATTTTCTCTATCATGAATATTAACTGAAATATTTGCAGTTAGTAGTTTCGAGGTTTCCGTAAACCCCCACTCCTACTCATGTTATATTAACAGTAAGCTGTTGTATCAAGAAGTACTTTATAATACCAAATATTGTTTTCAAGAGGCTCTTATTATTATGGATTTAGGTTATTTTAAGATTTTACGTTTTTATTTTGAAAATGTTTACTTGATCTATACCATACTCGATGAACGTTTTAGTATTGACTGATCGTATTTGTTATTGGCTGAAGTCGTATCTGGAAATGTGGGGGTTTAGAGGGGGGAATTTGTAAAATCAAATTGTTTTCGTTATTATGAGTCAGATAGTAAATTTTTACAGGACTAATCATGTTAAACAATTAAAGGTTTACAGTTGTTCTGTGTATTTTTTGCTAACTCAAGTATTAAGCGAGTTATTCGTACTTTCTTATTTTCTGGCGTCAGTACCCCCTCCTACTACTAATCAGTGTTTGAAAGACAGAATGTGTGGTGTGTAGAGATCGCATGTGGGAAATCTGCTTAGTTTACGCAGCTTTTGCGTGACGGACTTTTATAGTTATGGATAACTAGTAGTATAGGGCGTGGAATTGCTCCTGGAAGCTTTATCAGGTTATTCACATTTATAACTGGAGGTCAATAATATTGGGTTATATTATATGGGTTTTATTGAGGTGTAATAATAGTAAGTGCTTACTATAAATGGGATTGAGGGGAGGAGCTATGAATCAGCGAGGCGATAAACCCAGCTGGTTTTATGGCTGTTTTATGGCTGCATCACCATCACCTGCCTCCCATTCATAGGTAGTCCGTCACCATCATCCTAGCTATTCCAATATTGAGTAGTCAGCTGTAGGTTTTGGTGGGTGTCTCTGTGTCAGAGGGACACCTAGTATCCGCAAGTCCTCTCAAGGAGTATCCACTTATATCGATCTGGGACTGGCCCTCTTAACTTTACTCCTACTATACTTTGCTTCAGATAAGATGGCAACACTGAACGCAGCTCTGGAATGATGTATTTGGAAGGGATATTATCCAGTTCCTGTGCACATTTATTTGCTCCTATACCTCCATGTGCTATGTGTGTGCCATTAAAACTCTTTAAATCTGCGTGATGAAATTCAATGTTTGAAAGTCACGACTCTGTTGCAGTTGATTTCAGCTACTGAGGTTGTACTTGTTTTTTAAAACTTTTATCAAATGTCCATCGGTCCTACCTAGTAGATGTCGAAAATTATGTCGCAACTTTTGTTTGATCGTAACCAAATACGATATATGTGTTTTATACTATCCTGAAGATCAAGTGGGTTAATGGCTGAAATTGAACAGGAAAAATTGTGTAGAACCAATCTCACTGCAAATAAAATGTACTATAAATATTCTCTACCTTTAATATTGACGGAGATATGTCCTTTTTTTAGTTTTCAGCCTTCTGTAAACCCCCACTCCTACCCATGTCATATTTGGAATAAGCTTTATTCCAAACTTAAATGCCATTTGTTATGGGCTGAAATTAAACCTCGAATAGTGGGTCTTTCGGGGGGGGGGGGGTCGAAAATTCCAAATATCTCAGTGTTAATGAATAATATCATAAAATGTCATAGAACCAATATTGTACTATTGATGGTTTACAATTGTTCTTCTATGCCTCCCCCATCTTTAGGTTAAAGTCGTCTTAGCAACACCATCCTATAATATGAACATATTTTATGTTTTTGGTTATAATAAAATATATATATATATACTCGTGCCTGTAGGTGTGCTTAGTTTAACAGATTCTGAGACTTAGTTTGGGTTGGAAATAATGTGTTAAAGTTTTAGAATAAGGTGCGAGTTTGATAAAAAGTCCGTCACGCAGGGGCTGCGTAAACTAAGCAGATATCCCACGTGAAGTTTTACAATAGAGAAATCTGCCTAATAACAGCTGTAGTAGTAAGTAACCTCTAAACCTAAAACATTATTTAGGGCGTAACAACCAGGAGTTTCTACTCGTAGCCCCAAAAAACAGTTGACCTAACCTCTAAACCTATTCACGAGGGGCGAAGTTATAGAAACGGCCGCCAGAGCTCTCGCCGGAAAGTTCGAACATAGCTGACTGGTGACCAGTATCACGCAGAAAACAAATGCAAATATCTCGGTTAATATTCAAGATACAGAATAAATGTATATAACAATATGTATAGTAAGTTTAATTTGCAATAAGATTGGTTCTATACAAGTTTTCGATCTGATGCATAATAACGGAGATATTTCGAATTTTTGAAATTCTCCCCTTGTAAACTCCCCCTCCCACTGGTCCGATTTCAGCCGTTAACGAACTTGATCTTCCTTTTTACATAAAACGATTAAATACCGAGTTTGGTGACGATTAAACAAAAATTGCGACCGCTAGTGTTAACAGACAAATATATATATATATATATATATATATATATATATATATATATATATATATATATATATATAGATATAATATATATATATATGGTTTTGAACGGACCTCATTTTCGTCATCTCCTGGGTAGGATCGATGGACATTTGAGGAAATTTTTCAAAACTCGCGTCATGAGTACGCCCTCAATAGCTGATTTCCCTTACGGGAAATCTGCTAAAAATAAAAGCCCTGGAGAGGGACAATTATGATACATGGCGGATGCAAATGGAAGCTATTCTAATTAGGTCATCGGAACCGTAAGTCAAGTGTGGCTTGGTTTGCACAAAGCAACAATCTGTACCACTCTCATTAAGAGAAGTTGACTTTATGGCAGCGTTATGGGTTCGACTGCTTCTCAAGGATTTGTCAGGGTAATCTTAAAACAGAACTGTTTGAAGACAACCAGATTTGCATGCAATTCCGAAACTGAGGAAGGCAGTGAAGGACCAAGCACTTTGAGGTCCGAAGGTGTTTCACTCGGAATCTTATTAAGATGAAAGAAGCTAATCTCGAATACTGTTAGCATAGGAAGAAAACGATAAAGATTTATTGATGAAGCCATTGTTCCGTCGGGTATTTCATGTTCTATCATTAATAATAGGAATATCCATTTGTTACGGATGATGTTGAGGTTAAAGTTGTCATAGTAACATCATCCCTTTAATATGAACATATGTTATGTATATTTTAGGTTGCAATAAAATACGAACACGTGTGTGTTGGCTGCTTATTTTAACTCCTCTTCTGCTTATCGGTTATGCGCCTAGAAATAGAGAGTATGCGGTGAATTGAGATCAAAAATCTCTCATCTTCCTCATTTGGTGTTAGTAGTGTAATATTTTTTGTTTAATTGGGTTTTTCAAAATGTCTCGCTGGCCGGATCAAACCTAACCGAGGGTCGGTCGTTGCCCACATATGGTCTAAACCCTAACTATTTTAGGTCTGTCTGCAGACAATAACAAGTATCATCTTTAGTGTTGACCGAAACAGTTCAATATCGGGTATGGTATAGATCAAGAAACTATACAAGACGTAAAATCAGAATTGATGACGTCATCGCTCACCGAATTAGCAATCATCGCGCATAATAAAGATCTCTTGAAAAAAAAAATAGTTAGTATTTAAAGAGATCGCAAGTGCGTTATACCAGCACTTGGGAAATCCGCTTAATTTACGCAGCCCCTGGCGTGTTTTAGCAGATTTCCCTTAAGGGAAATCAGCTATTGAGGTCGTACTCATGTCAAATGTCCATCGATCCTACCCAGGAGATGACGAAAATGAGGTCCGTTCAAAATTATATATATATATATATATATATATATATATATATATATATATATATATATATATATATAATATATATCAATTTGTCTGTTAACGTTCTAGAGGTCGCAATTTCAGTTTGATCGTTACGAAACTCGATATTTAAACGTTTTATGCAAAAATAAAGATCAAGTTCGTTAATGGCTGAAATCGGACCAGTGGGAGGGGGGAGGTTTAGAGTGGGGGGTTTCCGAAAATTCGAAATATCTCCGTTACTATACGTCGGATCGAAAAATTATATAGAGTCAATCTTGTTGCAAATTAAATTTACTATAAAAATTGTCTATACATTTATTCTGTATCTTGAATAATAACCGATATATTTGCAGTTGTATTCTGCGTGTGGTCACCAGTAGGCTATGTTCGAACTTTCCGGCGAGAGCTCTGGCGGCCGTTTCAATAACTATTCGTCCCTCGTGAATAGGTTTAGAGGTTAGGTCGACTGTTATTTGGGGCTTGAAACTACTGGGTTATTACGCCCTAAATAATGTTTTACAATTAGAGGTTTCTTACTACTACAGTTGTTATTAGGCAGATTTCTCGATTGTAAAACTTCTCGTGGGAACTCTGCTTAATTTACGCAGCCCCTGGCGTGTTTTTATGAGTGCAGTGTTGTTGCTTAGAAGGCGTGTGTGTTGGTGAGCCCCTTGACGGGATTAGTTGTTGAAGCCGCTGCTAGAGGCGCTCTACAACCCAGCGTCAATTTATTTCCCAGGCGATTGGTTAGAGTGATGGGTCTAGAATAGGCACCAGAGCCAGCTGCTCTATGAGCACCATCTAACATCAAGGAGGGGGTCTCAGCTCTAAATATAAACACAGCCTCTGACCATATGTTAGCTCGGGCGACATACGCCCTCTCTCGGCTTTCCTAGCAGTTTATCTAAACTTGTTATCACTTATCAGCAGGGGCCTTCCCTCTGATAAGCAAGTGTTGGGTATTTACGCTCATGAAAGCAAGTAGTAGTTGCCGGTAACATCTCGTGTATTCCAGTAATAGCTAACAATTTTCAGTAAACATGTCTGTAATAATGCGGCTTGGTTAAGGCTTTTTAAGTCCAAGCCTTTTTGGAATAATATCTTTAGGCAATTTATGTAATAATTTTATTTTTATGAATTGAATTATAAAAAGTCCTTGAAGTTTGACACTCTATTGGTCTTTTCTCTCCACATATCTTGTATATCTAAGTGAAAATCGAAATCCGCCCCTCTCCGAATTTAGCCGTTAACGACTATGAACATTAGTGTTGTATAAAACAGTTAAATATTGGTTATGGTATTAGACAAATAAACATTTTCGATTATAGAAGTTAAATTACAATTTATGACGTCATTACGCGATGTGAACTAATAAGATATTTTTAGTGTTAAATGAAACAATTAAATATGGAGTAAGGTTTGGAAGAAATAAATATTTTTGATTCACGTCTCCAAAAACTTAATCGATAAGGTAATCGCACAATGTATTTGCGTTTATCTCACAAAGTTAGAGCAATATTTGTTATTTAAGCTTCAAATAAGATAATACCTTATCGCTAATATGACATTTGTGGGAAAAGTTTCGAGTACAACCTCTTAATAGCTCATTTCACTTAAGGTAAATCTGCTAAAACGTACATTACATTCCCACTAAATTTCACATTTTTGTCAAATTCAACATATATATATATATCTATATATATATATATATATACACACACCAAAAAGTCCGTCACGCAGGGCTGCGTAAACTAAGCAGATTTCCCTTGTGAAGTTATACAATAGAGAAATTTTCCTGCGAGTGCCGAACAGTTACGGAAACGGCCGAACTAGCTTTTGGCGGGAAACTTACTCTCGTCCGTTATCCGCCCACGTTTAATAAAAAATGCTAATATCTCGGTTAATATTTAATATAGAGAGTAAATGTATACAACAATATCTATAGTACATTTATTTTTCAATAAGATTTGTTCTATACACTATTTCGATCCGACGTATAGTAACGGAAATATTTCGTATTTTCAAAATTCTCCCCCTCGAATCCCCCCCTCTCCCTGGTTCAATTTTAGCCGTTAACGAACTTGATATTTCTTTTAACATAAAACGACTAAATATCGAGTTTGGTTACGATCAAATTTGCGACCGCTAGAGCGTTAACAGACAAATATATATATATATATATATATATATATATATATATATATAAATATATGTATATATATATAAAATTTTGAACGGAACTTATTTTCGTCAACTCCTAGGTAGGATCGATGGACATTTGAAGAAATGTTTTAAAAATCCCATCATGAGTACCACCTCAATAGCTTATTTCAGGGAAATCTGCTAAAAATTACTAAATCCCATTATACAGACGATGAACACAATAAATGATGTTATAAATTAATGATACAGATAGTCTTGTCCTTTGCAATCTAATTATGCTGAAATCAATGCAATGGCTAATAACTGGGTAATTCCTGAGATTTTTGATTCTGTATTTTATTTAATAATTTTTTGTGTCTTAAGCTACTTTTGTCAAAATATAATTTTAATATTATGTAATCTTATTGATGATATTAATTTTATAGACAAAACGCTGTTTATATATGTGTGTTACATACCTTGTATGGCACCTGCAGGAAATACAGCCCCTCTGTGCATGGATAGTGCACGGAGGAAAAAAAAAAAAAAAAATGATTTTCTTTCTTTGTGACAGGAAGATTTCATAATATTGATATATATGTTTATATTATGAGTATACTTTGGAGTTCATTAACGCAGCCTAGTATGATTCATCTCTGTTTGCAGTAGCGCCTGGCTCTGTTGTTATCTCTGAACATGTTTTTTATTGGTTTAATATCAGTTTACGTAATCTAGTATTTACAGCAGTTTCTTATCGCAGTTAGTCGGTGCGCAGCCTCGTCCATGTATACATCTGTTCGTTCCTCATTAGCCTTCTCGTTTTCATTTGTGAACACACACTGCACTTGCTCCGTGTCGTTTTGGTGAGTTGATGTAAATACTGTTAAATTTAACTTAAGCTATTATTTGGGGTTTTTAATTTTAATTCCTTGATAAATATATAGTGCCTCAAAATAGAATACCTATCATTGGTAAACATTTTGGATTATAACGGTGAAAATAAAGTTAAAGATGTTTTCTGTTTCTTATCAAAAGTTTGTGAAAGTTACCAGTATAAATGAAAGCATTTTATTATTTTTATGGGGGTGCTTAAACAACGATAATCGGCACATTATTTATTATATACTATTATCCTTATTAGTAGTACTCTGTTTGTCATAAATCATAGAGAAGAATTACGTTAATTTCATATATCAGAAAAATGATCTTTATTTAGACATTAAAAAAATGAATTAATCTATATTTACATTAAATTTTGATTTATCGAATTAAGTATTACAATTATTTAGATTAATATTTATATTGTATTACATACCAATGTATATGGTGTTAATTTGTTATTATTATTATTTATTAACGTCCACTTTTTGCAACTTAGGCTAATTGGGGCGGGTTCTCTACAGGTTACCACCCTTTTCTACCCAGAGTGGGACTAAGGATTTTATTTAATGAATTCAATCACTAAATAAATTCCATTTCCCGGCAGGAATCGAACTTGCCGCTCGAGGTTTACCATGTGAGATTAAGGTCAACGTTTTAACTCTATATTTTTATTTACACATTTTTTAATACGTTATAATATATTAATAACCATTCTAACAGTAATTGGCCAGACTCTTGGCGACATGTCTTTAAACATAAGCCAATAAAAAAAATATTTATTTAATTCTCGGTTTTATCTGGATCTAATTCTAGTAGGGGTCATAACCAAACGCTGTATGTATTTATTTTTTGTTATTTGTTAATGGGTATCTAAAAATTTACGAACTTTTCGTGCAGTTTCTAACTAATCTGCTTTTTGTGGCAGTCTTATTAATTGCTTAGGTAAAGTAAGATAGTTTGTTAACAAACAATACACGAATGTAAAATCGTATTTGATGACGTCATCACTCACCGAATTAGCAATCATCTCCCGTAAAATAGGCCGCTTGAAAACAATATCTGGGATTTAAGGAGATCTCAAGTGTGACATACAAGTACGTGGTGGGAATTCTGCTTGGTTCACGGAGCACCTGCCTGACAGGCTTATTTTAAGTGGAGGTGTCATTCTCTCCCTTTTCAAAGAGGTTAGAACAAATATCCCCTGCAACATTAGAGGTAGCAACTATTGTTTGTTCGATTGGAGCCCATTGGCGTTGTATTGGTGAAAGGCCTCACCACCTCCGGTTGCCGAATGAGATTGCTAATGAGGTGGGCTATTGATTGGCGAGGCTGTTTGATTGATCCGCCGAATTCAGGCCGCTCCGACCGTGTGCATCAGCCGTTTATAGGTTGATTGGAATCGGTCGGTCTTGGCTTGTGTGGTGGCTCATCAACTCTCTCTAGTTGCTAACATATTTCGGGCTAGTATTTCGTCGTGGCGAACCATCCAGACTAACACAACAACAAACTGCTAACTATTAAGAACGCTACTCGGGTGTGGCCATCGAGTTCTAGGAGAGAAGAAGTAGGTCCCTCGAGACTTAGAATCGGGCGCACCAAATTAATAAACTAGTACTTCTTTACAAATGCAGACACACTTGCTCAACTTGTAACATTGACATGTCGATAAATCATATACTGATAGAAAGCAGAAAACGATATCAGTGCTTCCCCTACGATTAAGAACTGTTTACAAAAGGGAGCGAATTCATGAACAACATATTCTCGTACCTACTCGAAATGTATGCATTCAAATCAAGTGTGTCGTGAATTCCAAATTGTATGCATTAATTAAAACATATGTATAATGTTAACAGATACCTTCAAGGACGGCATTACGAAAACATTTCTGAAAAAGAACCATTTTCTACATTTTAATTCAATCACTTATCTCATTTCATTACTGATCACGTGTACAGATGGGTGAATTAAAAAATTCGAAATATCTCCCTTATTATTGGTGGGATCGTAAATGCTATAGAACCAATGTTTTTAAAGTATCAATGCTCTACAAATATTGTTATAATCATTTTTTCATGACTCAAATATTGACCTCAATAGCTGAATTCTTTTAAGGGAAATCTGCTAAAAAGGTAGATAGTGTTTCGGAATCTAGGCGGGTTTCTTTTCCCTTACACTTTATTGCTGTTAGGATTTCTGACCGCATGCCATGATACTATTGGTATTTATTAACATCCACTTTGTGTTACTGCGGCTAACCGGGACGGGTTATCTACAGGTTATCACCCTTTGCTAGCTGGGGTATGACTAAGGATTTTATATAATGAGGAAAAAATAAATTGAAGCAAGGGATTTCAAATATGTATAATGAAAATAAAGCCTCTATTACTTTCAAATGTAAACATACTTTTTATTGAGCCACACCCCATATGACACTCGACTGAAAAATAAAAGAAAAAGTGCTCGTAATTTAAAATTAGGAGTATTCTTTGTTCTTTGTAAAAAGAAGTCAAATGGAGCTTTTGAGTATTATGGTTTTTATGTATTGTTGAAGTAGTAAATAGTGTATAATAATTTTATTTTTACACTTTTGTTAATCGATTGTTTGTATCCTCGTTTATATTGTTAAAATGGCGATATGGATGAGGATACCAAAATGTGAATTATAAATATTACAGGGAGATGATAACCTGGTAGTTTTTCGCCCTTAAACCCTATACAACAACAACAACGATTTTGTTGATTTTTAACAGCGATTGGGACTGGAAGTGTGTATTTAGGATATTCTCCAGACAGGAAATGAGTTGACTGGACTGCCGGCAGGCCTCTCTCATTTTGATATAATTAATTAAAATTGTAATGAGTTTTTTCCCGAGTAAAAGTTTCTTGCTATTCTTCTGGTGGCCCGTTTCGGAGAATTGAGACCAATCTTTGACGGGGATTAACTACTTTCGTTATAGAAGTTTGGACGGAAACCAGAAACCAGTTGATAGACGTTTCTGCAGGAAGCTACTTTTTTTCGGGTTTAACCTCATTCATATTTTTATAAGCACAATTTTTTTATTTTTGTAATCTGTCCCATATATGTATACAAAGGTTGGCTTGGAAAGCCGTCCGTTCAGAAATTAAGCCTGCTTCAAAAACCGGTTAATTTTATCAAATAAAGCGATAATGGTTATTTATGTTAGTACTTTTGGACGATTCTTGCGTTTAGTAATGTTCTAATTACATAACACCTCTTAAAATAAATACGTAAAGAATGTTGTAAAAATTAAAATGAAGTTACTGTCTGCTAAATACTTTAATGCAAACATTGATATTTTGAGTAGTGGTCCCAAAGCCGTAGCGCTAGCATCTATTATCTTGCTAAGCACCTGATGATGGCACGTTAGTGCCGAAAGGCCTTGTGCTGTAATTAAGCAATTGGTGGGAAGACATTCTGTTATTAATTAATATTTTAGTTGATGGCTCTAATTTTTTTATTTATTGTTTTTTTTTTTAAGGGGATAAAGGATATGTCTTCAATTTAAAAATGATATTGTTATGGGCCCGATATATGTAGGCTCACTGGATTTACTTTACAAAGAATTTATTGATTAAGCTTCGTCCTTATCACGTTTTTAATAGTAAAAAATCAGATGTGGCCACTCCATGACTTCCTTCGACTGGTGTTAACTTGAAAAACAAAATGTTCTACTGCACTTCGTTTAAATTGGTTTCATTTGAAAGTAATATACAATACCAAAGTTAAATGCAACGAATACAAAAACGTTCGTCACGCAGGCTTTGCGTAATTAAGCAGATTTCCTCTGTGCTGATATAACCCACTTTTCATTTTATCTCAGCACATATTCGAACTGAAAACCAGAAAGTAAGAATTACTCGCTTAATATTTGAGATATAAAAAAATGCATAGCGTAGCAATTGTATAGCATCAATATTTTAACAAGAATGGTTACATAACATTTTCATTATAACGCAGATTTGAATGTTCCAATCCCTCTCTCTCTAAACCCCCAGTATTTCTAGTCCGATTTCAGCCAATAAAAAATATGATCTTCAGTGTTAACTAAATCGGTGAAATATCGGGTGTGTTATGGATCGATTAAACATTTTCTGGCCGGTTTTGGGTTTTTTTTTTAAATTGAGGCCTAGATATAATTGTTTTGTTTTAGTTGTTCGCTTAAGTTAATTAGCTAAGTATGCTTTTAAGTATTGACTTCCTCCATTTTTTTCTGTGATATTTTGTGACTATTGCCTTATATTTTAATTATGTTTTCTTTCCTTTTCTTTTTGAGGTTAAGATTTTTAATTTAAATAGTGTTGGTTATATGATTCCCATAGGTTTTTGTTCATGTCAACAGGCTCTGAAGATGGAGCTGTTGCTCTGAAAGTGCGTAGAGGAAAATAGGCCTACTACATCCAAACTAATGAGATCAGTGTTGTGTCGTTCCAACTTGTGGAAAATGTGTTTAGTTTACGCAGCCAATGTTTTTAACTTTATATTGCTTACGATGACACTTTCTCTTGCAATTCGTGAGTATTGCAGGTCCCAGTAGTCGTGTGGGAAAGATTTACTGCGAGCTGAACAATATGCAGTCAGGCATTATGCAATATATAATAGCTAAGGGCTATGTAACATATTCAATGCATTTCGCGTCTCTACCTTGTTTCATTACTCGAAAAAACAAATTAAAAAGTTACCTATGGATGGTAAATTTAAGTGAAAGTCATCTCGCAGGAGCTGCGTAAACTAAGCAGATTTCTCACGTGTGCCACTATTTGCTTTTGCCTCAAAAAGTAAAATACGTAAAAAGACTGACGTTTGTATTCCCATAATGCGCTGTTGTTATGAGCTAACTATTCCTTGTGTTTCGGTTTCTGTTATTTAAGATTCTTGTTTGTTTTATCTGCATTTTTGTATTTTTTCTACTGATCATTAAATTAATCAGTATAACAGCAAATGATATAAATCTTTTATATCTAAAGTCTAATTAGTTTTTCTTTTATAATATCTTTGATAGCCATTTAGCCTTATTATGCTTATCAAATAGCCTTAGCATTTTATTCTTGGTTGTTTTAGCAGATTTGATGGCTAAAAATGGATTATTTACTGCTTCTGCTAATCCAATCTTTATTTTTCGAGGAGAAACCTTTATTATATCAATCATTTCCAAATAAAAACAATTCTAAACGTAATTTCGGGCTCAGGTTTGCCATGTGAGTTAAAGCGTTGGCCTTAATCTCACATGGTAAACCTAGAGTGGCGAGTTCGATTCTCGCCTGGGCAATAGGAGTTTATTTATTGACGGAATTCACTAAATAAAATCCTTAGTCCCAACCTGGCTAGAAAATGGTGGTAACCTGTAGATAACCCGTCCCAATTAGGCTTAGTTGCAAAAAGTGGACGTTAATAAACACTTTAATTTTAATCGTAAATTTGCCTAACTACTCGGGTAAAACATATGAATGATTGTACATTTACTGTTCATGTACAGGGAATTTGTAGTTATTTATTAATGCTCGCTTTGTACTACTAAGGCTAATTGGGGCCGGTTATCTTCGGGTTACCATCCTTTTTTAGCCAGGGTGGGGCTAAGGATTTTATTTAGGAGCAGATTTGCCATGTGCGCCTACGGGTTTGGATTTTGTAGGAATTTGAAGGTTTAGTGGAACCCTAAAGTTCAAGTCCGTACGTCCATATTGGTCTTAGTACTGTCGTATAAATCAATCGTTTGTTGTGTAGGGATAGATTAAAGTAAAATTATTTATTAACGTCCACTTTTTGCAGCTAAGGCTAGTTGGAAGGGGTTGTCTACAGGTTACCACCCTATTCCAGCCAGGGTGGGACTTAGGATTTTACCTAATGAATTCCGCCACCCCCAAATTTGACCAGGCTCGAATCGAACTCGCCACTCTAGGTTTACCATGTGAGATTAAGGCCAACGCTTTAACTCACTTGGCTAACTTGAGCCCAATTGTGATTGTATAGTGTGGTCCAGTAGAATGATGATTCTGCAGACCTATCTGGGACCATGACTAAAGATAGCATCCAAAGTGCGAGGAGCGTTGCAAATCGTCAGTAGAATGCCATATTCCATTGGAGCACACCTGCACCATTCGTCAACCTGGACAATCCTTCGTTAGAAACCAATAATTGATAAAAAGAGACTAGTTTTCTTTTCGCTCCCAGTTCCTTGAACCTATATAAAAGAGCCATAGACGTGTTCCTTTGTGCCAACAATCTGCCTACAGCCGAATCACCCATTCTCTGACTCATCCTATAGTTGCCTTCAATTGACTCCATCCTCCTTCGCTCAAGGGTACACTCACTCTTAGCTCCCATCTTATTCTTGTTATACCAATCCTACATTTTATTGAACCAATTCTATATCTTGGTATTTTATGTGCCGGTTTGCGGTGTAGAATTCAGGTCTGAACCCCAAGTATCTTGGCCGTGTGAAAGCAAAACATAGATAATCGAGGCAGACACAATTTTCTTATCCTGAACACTAATTTTATTTTTATTGAGCGAATCCTCTATGTTATTCCTATTGAACGAATCCTACGAATGCTTTTTGAACGATTCCTACGTCTTGTTCTTATTGAACCAATCCAACATCTTATTCTTATTAAACTATCCTACATATTATTCTTATCGATCGCATCTTACATCTTATTCTTATTGGACCAATCTTACATCTTAATCTTATTGTACCAATCCTATATCTTGATATTTTATATGCCGGTTTGTAGCGTAGAAGTTAGGTCTGAACCCCGAATATCTTGGCCGAGTGAAAGCCGCATATATATAATATAGGCAGACACAATTTTATTATCCTGAACACTAATCTTATTTTTATTGAGCGAATCCTACATCTTATTCTTATTGAACGAATCTGATAACTTATTCTTTTTGAACGAATCCTACATCTTCCCCTTATTGAACCAATCTTACATCATAATCTTATTGAAGCAATCCTATATCTTGATAATATTTTAGCAGATTTCCCTTAAGGGAAATCAGCTATTGAGGTTGTACTCATGACGGAATTTTCGACATTTTCTTCAAATGTCCATAGAAAATGAGATCCGTTCAAAACTGTATATATATATATATATATATATATATATATATATATATATATATATATATATATACACAGACCGCGCTAGCGTTCGCAATTTTTGTTTGATTGTTACCAAACTCGATATTTAGTCGTTTTATGTAAAAAGAAAGATCAAGTTCGTTAATGGCTGAAATCGGACTAGTAGGAGGGGGGGGGTTTAGAGGAGAGGATTTTCTTAAATTCGAAATATTTCCGTTACTATACGTCGGATCGAAAAATTGTATAGAATCAATCTTATTGCAAATCAAATTTACTATAAATATTGTTGTATACATTTATTCTCAATCTTGAATATTAACCGAGATATTTGCATTTTTATGAAATCGGGGCGGATAACGGATGATAGTGAGTTTCCCGCCAAAAGCTAGGTCGGCCGTTTTCTCAACTGTTCAGCTCTCGTGAAATTTCTCTATTGTAAAACTTCACGTGGGAAATCTGCTTCGTTTACGCAGCCCCTGCGTGACGGACTTTTATATATCGGTTTGCGGTGTAGAGCTTAGGTCTGAACCGCAACAATCTTGGTCGTGTAAATGCAAAATATAGATAATTGAGACAGACGCAATTTTTGTTATCCTGAACCCTTATCTTATTTTTATTGAGTGAATCCAAATGTTATACTTATTGAATCAATCTAACATCATATTCTTATTGAACCAATCCTACATCTTATTGTTAATGAACGAATCCTATGTCTTATTCTTTTTGGAAGATTCCTAGATGTTAATCTCTTTGAACCAATCCTATATGTTATTCTTATTGGTCGAATCCTACACCTTATTCTTATTGAACGAATCCTTTATCTTATTGTTTTTGAGCCAATCCTACATTTTATTTTTATTGAACTAATTAGATATTCTTATTTTGAGAATTGTTTATATTATGCTTTTAGAAGGATTCCTAAATCTTATTCTTATTGAACCAATCCTACATCTTATTGTTAATGAACGAATCCTATATCTTATTCTTTTTGGAAGATTCCTAGATGTTAATCTCTTTGAACCAATCCTATATGTTTTTCTTATTGTGAGAATCCTATATCTTATTCTTTTTGGAAGATTCCTAGATGTTAATCTCTTTGAACCAATCCTATATGTTTTTCTTATTGTGAGAATCCTATATCTTATTCGTTTTGAACGATTCCTGTATGTAAATCTTTTTGAACCAATCCTACATCTTAATCTCATTGAACCAATCCTATATCTTGATGCTATTTTATATGCCGATTTATGGTGTTAAGATCAGATCTGAACTGCAAGCATTTTGTATGTGTGAAAGCAAAATTTAAATAATTGAGGCAGACGCAATTTTTGTTATCCTGAACCCATATCTTATTTTTATTGAGCGAATCCTAATGTTTATTAGTAGATTTCTCTTAAGGGAAATCAATTATTAAGGTCGTACTCATGACGCGATTTTTCAAAAAGTTATTCAGATGCCCATCAATTCTACCTAGGAGATGACGAAATGAGGTCCATTCAAAATGTTATAAATCTAACTACGTATAGTAATTTTCCTCAAAAGAGGTTGGCTGACCTGTGTGTTTGCAATTCAGACCCTTTCTTTATGGAAGTTACTAAAATGTAATCTGACAATAAGATTTCCTCTTTATCACTGTGTTAAGTTTTATATGCATGTAGATTTCTCTATTGTAAAACTTCACGAGGGAAGTATGCTTAGTTTACGCAGCACATGCGTGACAGGCATTTATACATCTGGGACCCCGTTTACTAATACATTTTATTACTTTTTGTACATGCATTGATAATCTATGTCAGCTGTAGGAAGTGTGAGTAACATATAAATAGTTGTCTTTGTTCAGGTGGTTCCAGTTTCCTGTCATCGTCACACATTATTTATAGGACTAAAAATGGTGTCCTTTGTTTGTTCTCTTGCTCCTCGGGTAGCCTATTCAATTCCTCAAGTATATTCTCCTGATTATTTCTCTATTGAATTAGAATGCTCTACACAAGCAACCTAACCTATACCTGGGGGTATTAGGGTCTGAAACGTGCTGGTGTTATTTCCACCTACGAATACTTTCCGTAGGTGATACTCCTGTTTGCAATTATCAGTACAGTATTCTTGCCAGCACAGAGTATATTTTCTTTTTCTTAATCAAGTCAGAATGACAGCTATTAAAGTTGATTACAGCCAACTATCATTACAAATGAGTATCGAAACAGTCAATCTGCATGAAGTTAGTTAGCCGCTGGTTCTTAAATTAGTAGAGAATTGTTGGTTATCGGCTACGAACTTACTCAATCAATGATGCTATTCTCAAATTTTCCGTTGGTATAAGGATGGTAGCATCGTAACGAAAGCACAGTGCGCTACGTACACTACGCCATCTTGGAGTAATGATACCATCTCCCGACAGCTATGATGATATTGTTGTTACATATACTACCGTAACCTATGCACAACTTGATATATCAGAAGATGAGTATATCTTTCATCTTTAAGGAGTTCGGACTCCTTTTCTG
This sequence comes from Riptortus pedestris, assembly GCA_019009955.1. Lineage (NCBI taxonomy): Eukaryota > Metazoa > Arthropoda > Insecta > Hemiptera > Alydidae > Riptortus > Riptortus pedestris. The sequence continues at coordinate 12,981,518 of CM032232.1, forward strand.
TCTCCAGGGTTATGCCAATGAACAAACATTGTATAAGACTATAGTCGGAAAAGTATATCAATTCATTTTTTTTTTTACAGTTTGATAATGAGGGTAAGAAAACATGTTAGTGGGAGTTACGCGGATCGACAACATTTTTATAAAGGCCGTTGCACAGGGGCTGCATAAACTAAGCAGATTTTCCATCTGCGGGTATAACACACTTGTGATGTTATCTCTTGATGTTACCTTTCTTGTGAACTTTTGGACAGTTCTTCTGTAACTATTTTAATTAATCATGATGGTCGCTATCCATGGACACGCCCCTAAATTTGATGTTAATACTTCTTCTACACTTGATAGATTACAGTTTAACGACTCTGTAAATCAAATCAGCCCAGGCCGTCTTATCTACTTGTTATCAATTAGCAAATAAGGTTAGCTTTACTTATGGACTATTCGAAATAGAACGATACTTAGTATGTCATACTCAACGTGAATTAAAGAACGGGTAAAGCGTATTACCTTTTTTCCCCCTAATGCATAATAACTATTTTCTTGTCCCCGCTTCTCAAATTTTCTATGTCTTTGCAAATGTATCTCATTCCATTTTTTTTATATAAAGAGATAATTTCTTTAAGTATTTTTTACTTTTTATAAAATTCGGCATTAAAGATGCTTACTTTTAATATTCTAACGGGATAGATTGCCGTTTCACTCAGGGTCCGATGTAAGCTTATAGCATTGTTGATATTCATGCAAAAGTATGATTAATAATTAAGTATGGCTTCGATGTTTTGAATACAATTTTTTTAATTTATTTTTATTATCTATTAACGTTCACGTTTTGCTACTATGGCTAGATGGGACGGGTAGTACACACGTAACCACCTTTTTCTAGCCAGGGTGAGTCTTGAGGATTTTATTTAATGAACCCGCCACTAAGTAAATTCCTATTGTCCAGACCGAAATCGAACTCGCTTCTCTAGTTTTACCATCTGAGATTAAGGCTAACGTTTTAACTTACATGGCTAACCCCTTTTTAATTTGTACTTTTAGAAAATAATTGGATGGTAGTGTGAAATACGGCTGTGCAGACATACTGTAATAGTGCAATGAAATGTTGTGATATATTGTCACACTTATAGATTGCATAATTTGATTTTGACAATGTAAAATTATTTTATAGGATTATTTGAAGAGGCTAAATAAAATACCGAAACGTCATAAAGAAGTATATAAAACATTACTTTGTTTAGTGAGCTGTACATATGGTGATTTCCTGAACGGATCTTTGTATCTCCAAAAAATAAAAAACTGATTTAAATTATTTTTTTTAAAAAAATTAATGGACATGAAATAAAAAAAATACTCTTAAGGCACAGTTCTCCCTTCAAAATTCATTGTTGCATCGTTATTTGTTTCACGTTTTGTAGACCACACTTGAGGAGTTGAATCTTTTGAAGTGGTTCGAACCTGAGAGGTCTTGTTAGGAACTTTCTCACGCTTTCCTGAAAAAAATATTGGAAACGATCCTTCAAGAAAAGTTGACCAAGTCGTAGAGGCTCACGTCCATTTGGCACACTCTTCTATATTTCTATTGGATGTTGTTGCTATATTTATATAATTTGATTATATTTAAGAATATAAATTATTTGACTTTTTTTTAATTTCTTGTCATTTATTAATTTATTATTTATTTCACGTGGAGTTTTAGTAAGCACTCAACTTCTCGTTCTACCTTTTACGAATGATTAGAACTTTAGAGGTTAGATTAATCCAGAGGGTTCATAATTTTAATATTTATTTTGAATTTTTTTTGTATTGTTTTATGACATCAACATCTGGGGAATGATGGCGGATCAATAGGTCATTTACTTATTAATTTTTTTTTTCTTTCATTTATTTTCCATTTCGATCATTGGTTGATTTCAATTCTCTACCACCCAGCATCCCTGGAAGAATTAAATGCACGTCAAGATCCGTCAGTACAAACCCTTGACCCTGAAATAATTCGAGGCCAAGGCTAATCTGGGGATTAGAATTCGTTAAGGAACTATTTCTAGAGATGTGCCCATCCTATACAAAGAGGTAGAAATAGAGCAGCACTTTTAGAAGTAGTAAAACTTCCAATTAATTGCCCTCATATACATTCGGATGTTAGTATTTATCAACAAACAGCCCCTGGTTAACAGTCCAACTAACCTCTTCAACTTCAGTATATCTGTGTTTTTATGGGTTCTACTCATTATTAAATCCTATTAAAAACCTAGCCTGCTGTATTCTTGTACACTAGAGTGGCTAAGAAATAAATTGAATCTCAAAAACATAATAGAGTACGCCAAATATTTATTGATTGGTATGCAACAGTTTTTCTTATTTTCTGTCTTTGAAAAGCAATTTTATTTCGAGCTAAAAGCAAGAAGTATTTCAATATTGCGCTTTCTGTAAACCTTTTCTACTCCTTATTCAACTTCTGCCTTCAATGAACTTCGTGTTTAGTTTTACACCCAGCTATAAAAACATTTAAATATCAATTGGAAATGCTCGAACAATAATTACGGCCGTTACAGGGTTAACACGGAAATCATATTTTCTTACTAACAAAGGAATAGAGAATAGAAACAGAGAGTACGTAATATTTGAGTAATCATAAATGTGGAAAATTCAGCATTTTTAAAATTGGAGCGTACAATTTCTTTCTTTATGTTTGTAAACAGGTTCTCACAGGGTGTCTCGTAAATGCAGGCAGCCATTGAAATATCTTTTAAACCGCTGGAAATATCTCAAACTTGCAAAGGGCCAAATTTGTAGCATTCATTGAGACCTTTCAGAAGCATAATTGATTCCAAAAATGTTAGTTTTAACTATTAAGCTCAAATGTTGGCGTTTCCTCTTTCCCCCACATTTTTATACATTTTTTAAAACCACTAAAAAAATAAAGAAACACGTTTATTTTTCTTTTCGCTTAGTATTTAGCGATTGGGCCTCCATTTTATCGCTAAATACTCTGCAAAACAAAATATATATATTGTAGTAGTATATGTTTTATATATAGGACAATTTTAAAAATCAAGAGCCATTGAGGCCAAATGTAGAAACACCTAGTTGTACCAACTTGTGCAATTTGTATAATTCTCTAGCATTTGCCTAGGCTAGATTTATCTGCATAGATGAAGATAGATCGGTGTAGATTGAGCCTTCTAATTAAACTAACGAGTAGGTTTCATTGCGTCAAGGACCTATTTAATTACTATTTGCGAAGGATAAATAAGCTTCATTTCAGCAACGTATGTTGAAAATGAGCCGAAAAACCTGAAACGGATAGGGGAGTGCTATAATAAATAGTACAATTTGAGGTAATCGGATGGTTGTTTATATGACCTCAATGGCTTTTGGGAAACTAAAAAAAAAATTGTTTTAATATTTAAATTGCAGAAGAGAGAAATAAACTTTAATTACAACAAAATTTGAGAGGCTCCTGCCGTGCACTTTTAAGGAGCCAAAAATAATGACTTTCCTTTAAATATATATTTACCGAACAATATTGTTTGTGAAACAAAACATAAACTTGTTTTCCAAAAATAGTAAAACATATGGTCACAGAGCAAGATTCAAGAATATGCTTCAAACCCCCAAACACAAACAGAAATATTTCGAGAAAAGCCTCTCATTTTCAAGAGTAAAACTTTTTTAACGCTCTGCCCCAATGTAATACCCTTTATTCTAAAATAAATTAAAAAGCTTCATCTCTGAAGGATGTTTTTATACACAAGATGAAATACTAACAGAAAATGTACAATCTCTATAGTAAATCAAACTTACAATAATATTTGTTCACAAACCAAATCATTTTGAATCAGGTAACATTGTATCTTTAAGGTGGACAAGTTTATCTTCGAAATTTCGATTAATCTGCCACCCTTAACATCAAATTGTTATAGTCAATAAATAAAATAAAAAAAAATAATTTTTTTTTATATATATAGAGTGGTAACTAGCTCCAGAAACCCGGCCTTCGCCCGGGAATTGATTTGGCGGCTGAATGGTGATGGTATTATTTAGCTAGGACTTTACTTCTGCACCAATATTCTTACCCACGTCTCCAGTTGTCTAGGGTTAGAAACCCGTTGTTGGCAAATTTGTTAATAATAAAATTTAATATTTTGATGTAATTCCGACTGTCCTCCGCAATTGTCATATTTCATACTTTGTCTATATTGTCTCATATTTCCCGTCTCCTGTGCATTAATGCATATATTTCAGTTAATAAAGGACAAAATATTTAAACATAGAGTTTGAATTAATTTACTCCAGGTGAGGTACCTCATAGTTCAAATTGGAAGATTTGTTTGAGCAATAAATATTTTCCTACGCAAAGTACCTTGACTCCAAAACACGTTGTTCCTTGGAGTACAATGTACCAACAGTGAACAAAAGTTAATCTAAAAAAAAAGTAAACAACTTTTATGTTATTTGCATTTTGCCGAAAAAACAAATAGACAATGAATAGCGCGAATATTTTATTTCATGCCTTCCTTATAACCGCCCGCATCCAAACCTGGACCCCCTACCCCGTTTCTAACCTAAATATTTTTAATATAGCATTATAATCATGGAAGAATTAATGCATACATATATATATAAATATTACCGAGTTCTTTAAGTTCCGGTTTTAAAGCGTTAGCATACCCAATAAAGTAGTTGACGTGTCCCGCTTTAGTTTTATGTAATAGATAGTCATCGTTTATAATTCGGTATAAGAAAAAGGAAGTTTATATAACTACCAGTTACTCTAAATGAACATAAATAAACACACCTTTTGCTTTAGTCATAATTTGCCCGAAAAAAGGGATAGAAAACGCAATACGGCTATTTTTTAAATACAGGCCTCCCTTACACAAACCCCCACACTCTCCTTCCTCATCCCTTAAGAAATGGTTGGCATGGCTTGTTATAATGAAATAGCGTTGAGTTCTAATACACACACATACGAGTTTATTTATTTCCGGTTGTCTTTTGTCCCAAATAAAATAGTTCACTTCCGCTATAGGTTTTAGCGTATATCACGTTTATAATTCTGTATCACGAAAAAAGTTTATATAACACAAAGATCCACTCGCCCTAAATAACACAAATAAACACAAACTTTCTGTTATCAGTTCATAATTTGCAGAAAAAAGAATAGATAACGAGAATAACCGCTATTTTTTATAATACAGGCACTCCCCCTTACACAACCCCCACTCACTGCCACGTCCCTAAAATAGTTGGTATGGCTTGTTTATAATGATACGTTTAGTGCTAATACACATACCGAGTTTTATTTATTTCGGTTGGGTCTTTGTCCCAATAAAAATCTGTCTTCACTTTCCCGCTATAGTTTTTAGTACGTATATCCGTTTATAATTCCGTATACCGACAAAAGTGTATACTAAACAAACATACACTCTCACAAACAAAAATAAACACACTTTTGTTATGTCCAAATAGCCCAAAAACTAATAGGAAACGACATATCGCTATTTTTAATTTCTCGCTTACCCTTATACACCCCCACTCCTGTTTCGTCTCAGAGACCATTATATTGCCCTAAAGTCTAAGTTGGGTAGTAAGTAATATACATACACAAGTTTCAAAAAATTCGTTCAGCCCATTTAAGCGTGAAAAGATAACAAACAAACAAACCCACACACAAAAAAACAAACACAAACACAAACACACACAAACATACACACACAAAGAAACCAAATGCAGTTATGTGTCTAGACAATGTGAAACTAAAAGTTTCCTCGTGAAATTTTCGCGAAAAAAATCAATGAGTAACACACCGACAAGGTTACAATTTTATATATATAAATAGAATTAAGGATATCTGCTAACGAAAATTATTTATTGTAATATGACTATTTATTTCATCAAATTTTTATAACCTATCATATTTGCAAGAATTTGAACCTTATTTTTATAATGAATGGTTATAAGCCCCCCCCCCCTGAGTATAACAATCTCGCATTCTAATAAATTGTAAAGAATTTAATTGACTTAATGTTAGAAAACGTTTTATAGAAAAGAAAACTATTTGACATATCTTATTATATTATGATAACACTTATTTATTATGGTAAACCTTGAGTGGCGAGTTCGATTCCCGCCTGGGCAATGGGGATTTATTTAGTGACGGACTCACTGAATAAAATTCTAGTCCCACCCTGGCTAGAAATGGGTGGTAACTTGTAGATAATCCTTCCTTATAAATAATTTAAATTTAACGTTTAATGGAAATAAACACGTTTCATTTTTAAAAAAAAGTCCTTCAGGCAGGGGCTGCGTAAACTAAGCAGATTTCCCACGAGAAGTTTTAGAATAGAGATATTTCACGAGAGCAGTTACTGAAACGGCTGCATTAGCTTTTGCCGGAAACTCATGACTACACACACCGAATTAGCGCGAAATCTCATATCGTCCGTAAGATGCAAGCTCACATACAAGTGCACATACTCGCTTTAATCTTCACAGACAGAGACATAAATGTCATAAATAACAAAAAATCATAGAAAATTTACATTCTGCCAATAAGATTGGCTCTATACAATTTTTCTCGATCCCCACGAATAGTATAACGGAAAGATCTTCCCGAACATTTCGAAAATCTCCACCGTCTCTCTCCCACTGGTTCGATTTCAGCCATTAACGAACTTGATCTTTATTTTCACATGAAATGTTTAAATATCGAGTTTGGTAACTATTAAGCAAAAATTGCGACCGCTAGAGCGTTACAGATAACCATGTGTATATGTGATTATAAAAATATAACTATTATATTGATATGTATAATGTTGAAACAGAATCCTATCATTTCCGTCATCTCCTGGCTAGGATCGATGGACATTTCAGGAAAAATTTCGAAAATTGCGTCATGACAGTTACGCACACTCACTAGCTGAAACCTGCTAAAAGTCGCACACACCTTTTTGGATATTGCTAACACCCAGGAGAAAACTCGCCAGAATAATATACATTGTTGTTTCTACTGTTATCTGAAATGTCTGAAGAATGATTTATGACTGCAAATATTTGATTACGAATTGTTATTTTTGTACTTACTAATTACTTGTTTATTTTTATTTCAGGTCGGTCATTGAAGTTTATCTCTGAGTGTTATCATCAGAAGGCCTACAAAGTAAGTAGGAACTAGTGTTATCTGTAGGCTAATCGCTCTTTATCACACCGAGAGCTGGCCTATTATCATTTACATTATCTATATTGAAGTGGCTTCTCGAGTACTCCAGCTTCTCTCGCCTCTTATCAGATGTTTACCTTCTCTTATCACTGTCTCTCTATGGTAATCCGCCCTCTCGAATTTGGTGCACATATTATAAATATGAATCACGGTTTAATGAAATGCAATTTGATAATGACTGAAACAGTTTAAAGCCTATTCAGGAGGAACGAATAGTTACGGAAACGGCGGCCAGAGCAGAAGTTACGGAAAGTCCGAACATAGCCGACTCCTGCCGACCACACGCAGAATACAAATGCAAATATCTCGGTTAATATTCAAGATACAGTATAAATGTATAGAACAATATTTATAGTAAATTTAATTTGCAATAAGATTGATTCTATACAATTTTTCGATCCGACGCATAATAACGGAGATATTGTGAATATTCAAGAATCCCCCCTCTAAACCCCCCCCCTCCCACAGGTCCGATTTAAGTCATTAACGAACTTGATCTTTATTTTTACATGAAATGTTTAAATATCGAGTTTGGTAACGATCAAACGAAAATTGCGACCGCTAGAGCGGTAAAAGGCATATATATATATATATATATATATATCTATATATATATATATATATAATTTTGAGTTCGGACCATCATTTTCGTCACGCTCTCTCTCTCTCTCTCTCAGTCCCTCCTCTCTCTCTCATCTCATCTCTTCTCTCTCTCTCTCTCTCCATCCCCTCTCCTCTCATCTCCTCTCTCTCTTCATCACCCCTCTCTCTCTCTCTCTCTCCCCTCTCTCTCTCTCTCCTCATCTCTCACTCTCCTTCTCACTCTCTCTACTCCCATCTCTCATCCCCCCTCTCACTCCTCTCTCCCTCCTCTCTCCACTCTCCCCCCTCCACCCCTCTCTCTCTCTCTCTCTCTCTCTCTCTTCTCTCTCCTCTCTCTCCCACTCTCTCACTCCCTACTCTCTCTTCGTCTCTCTCTCTCTCTCTCCTCCTCCCTCCCTCCCCTCTCCCCCTCTCTCCTCACACTCTCTCTCCCTCCTCTTTCCCCTCACTCTCGCTCTTTCTTCCCCTCTCTTCTCCCCTCTCTCTCCCCTCTCTCCCTCTCTCTCTTTCTCCCCTCCCTCCCTCCTCCTCTCCTCACCTCTCTCTCACTCACTCTCTGCTCCTTCTCCACTCTCTCAACTCTCTCCCCCACCCCACTCTCTCTCTCTCTCTCTACACCCTCTCTTCCCCCTCTCTCAACTCCTCCTCATCTCACTCTCGTCTCTCTCACTCTCTCTCACCCTCTCTCTCTCTCGCTCTCTCTCCCTCACTCCTTCTCTCTCTCTTCTGCTTTCTATCATTTTGCTCCAGAGAGGTCTCTTTGTCAGCTAAAATACTGGACGTTGATTTTTTATAGCATGCCCCTCATATTTATGGCCATTCTTCCATGAATATTACAATTTTTTGAATCGATAATGCTAAAACCTACTTATACAAGTACGTATGAAATTTGTCCATTTGAATAATATTGTAATTTCTCTCCCCCGGAGAGGGGCCATTATGGACGAGTGACTTTGTAAAAGTCAATTTAAATTCCCAAGGCCCGTAATTCAGCCGCTACAATTGCTATTTATACTAGCTGATAACAAATTCAATTAGCCCCCCCCCCACTGGTGGGACAAAGACTTCCATTCTAACTTTGCAACTTGTTTGGGGATGGTTGTCAAGTTGTTGGCTCTTTCTTATAAATATTGAACAGTTTTCAAAATTAGTAAACTCTCAACTTGTTGTGAAGGGAAATAAATCATGGTTCTGAAACGGAGATAACTTAGCCTGCTTTATGAGCACAATTCCTGTCCGCAGAATGCTTTATTAATATATAAATCACCAGAGTTAAAATTAACTCTGCCCAGTAATCCTTGGTTATTGCTAACTCACTTAACGGGGGCCCTTGGAGAATTTCTAATAATTTCTTAGCCTCGTGTTGTAGAGTAATGCAGCTCAGGATATATCAGCTCTAAATGCTGCGGTTTGTCACTGTTGTAGCACATTTTCCTTAAGGCGAATCTGTAATTGTGGTTGAGATTTTCTAAACATTTCTCCAAGTGTCAATCGATCCTATATAAAAATTTTATTTGAGATAATCTATTACAATTCATCAAATACTCCATTAACAAACACATTACAACCATAAACAAAATAATACATATAAACAGCGTCTATACATTTGGGCTCGCTATACCCTTAAGATTGACCACATGGTTCAAAATTTGTGAGCCTACCCCCTGCTAGGGTGACTCGCCTAAGATCGCCTAACACATCTAGGACAGGCCTAACCTAGACTTAAACAAGAAATATAAAAATAATAAAAAAAAAATATAAAATAAAGATAATATTACTCAAAATACACAAAAAAAATAATAGATTCTAGTATATATTTATGTGTTTGTCTATCGAACTCTATATATAAGTATGCTTCATATCAAGTTTGTTAAAGGCTGAAATCGGATCGGGTTCAGACGAAGTGGATATTTTTTTTGCTTTAATTATGCCTTTCCGGCGTACTTAGACGTACCAACTTGGTTGCTAGGGGTTGCATTTGTAGCAAATTTTTCTTAAGGGGGATATTAAGGCTGTACTCATGACGAAATTTTTTAGCAGATTTCTCTTAAGGGAAATCAGCTATTGAGATCGTACTCATGACGCGATTTTCGAAATTTTTCTTCAAATGTCCATCGATCCTACCTAGGAGATGACGAAAATGAGGTCCGTTCAAAACTGTATATATATATATATATATATATATATATATAGATTTGTCTGTTCGTACTCTAGCGGTCACAATTATTGTTTAACCGCTGCCAAACTTGATATTTAGTCGTTTTATGTAAAAAGACAGATCAAGTTCGTTAATGGCTGAAATCGGACCAGTGGGTTCGGGGGGGGGGGGGGGTTAGGTAGGATTTTCGAAAATTGTTACTGTATGTCAGATCGAAAAATTGTATAGAATTAATCTTGTTGCAAATTAAATTTACTATAAATATTGTTATATACATTTATTCTCTATCTTGAATATTAATCGAGAGATTTGCATTTTTATTAAATTTGGGCCCGTAACGGACGAGAGTTTCCCAGCAAAAGCTAGTTCTGCCGTTTTCGTAACTGTTTAGCTCTTGTGAAATTTCTCTATTGTAAATACTTCACGTTGGAAATCTGCTTAGTTTACGCAGCCCCTGCGTGACGGACGTTTTCTAAATATTTCTTCAAAACTCCATTGATTCTATCTTGGAGATGACAAAAATGAGGTCAGTTCAATATAATGTATATATAATTGTCTGTTAACGCCCTACGTCTAACCTCGATATATAATCGTTTTATTGAAAAATGAATATGGGGTTCGTTAACGGCTGAGATCGGATCTGCGGAATGGGAGAATTCCTACAATTCGAAATATCTCTTCTCTTTTAGTATACGTCGGATCAAAATACTGTGTGTTTATCATGAATTGCATCGTCCCTAGGTTAAAAACCAAATATGGTTTTCATTGAACTTTTACTTTGTGAGATACATGAAAATACGTTATGTGATGACATGTTCAATTAACCTTTCGATTGTAACAGGGGTGACGCGTCACCCCAAGTAGATTTATTTTTTTATGTTTTGTTGGTTGACGTGGTAGGGCAAACCTTAGTCACTTGCTAATCTCACTTCGTGTTAGTACTGTTCGATTGAGAGTGTTGGCCTCCGTGTCAGAGCCTTTTTATTTGATTTATCAAGTGCTTGGGGTGACTAGTTACCCCTGTTACCTTTCTCGGTTGCCGAATTTTTTTAAAATTTATTTGCATAAAATGGATTTCTGCAATGTTAATGACCCAAATTTTTCCGCATTTCTGAAAGAGTGTCTAGTGGATGAAAACAATGTAAATTCTGGTGATGATTCAAATGGTGAAGAAGATATCCTACAGGAAGAAAGTGATGTTGATGGCATAATAGTAGGATACTCTTCAAAAAAGGAGGAAGAAACGTCATCGTCTTGTGACACTGTAAAATGTAAAAATGGTCATGTATGGTCTTTGAAACCACCTAAACCAACCAGAACACAGATCCATAATATTGTAAAAATCACTCGAGTAAAACCCTATTCAAACATCACATCTGAACTCGATGCCCTAAACTTACCTATTAACCCAACTATAGTTGAAAGAAATGTTCAATTTACAAAACTGGAAATATGTATTCGTCGTGAAAATTACATCTATGCACAAGAGCAAATAACAAAAAATGTGAAAACTGACTGCAGGAAATGGGGTAAACCTACATGCATCACAAGTGTGTAGCAGCTGCTTCAAGTAGTGAATTTCAATCTATTTTTCAGTTGTCGATTGTATTAATAATATCTTAATATAAATGTTAAAATGTAAATAAATCATTGTGTTAACATTAATCTCCTTTATTGATTAAATAATCCCTTGGGGTGACTCGTCACCCCATGTTACCTTTCTAAGGTGTCAAAATAGTGTTACCAGTGGAAGGTTAAGATTTTTCAATCTTTACTTGAAAATATTTTCTCAGGTAGGAAAAAACTGTTAGTCACAGGGAATCCTTGGTTCCTGTCACATCATTGTGAAGAGGGCACTGATGATTGAGCGTATGCTCTGAAAGCGCTCTGTCACAACGAATGAAGAATAGTGAAGGAACGAGGCGTTTTTTCTTACCTGAGATAATAATTCCTTCACCATCCAGCGCCTCAAAAATGGATATTGAAAATATTTGTTCTATCTAAACCGTGTTCGATATTTAACCGATGTTTATTTTTCAGTCAAAACTAAAGATCTTAGTTTTTTATTGGCTGAATTTGGACCTGGAATAGTGATGGATTAGATGGTGAATTCAAAATATATCCTTCATTATAAGTCGGATTGTGAATTGTTAAATAAACAATCTTGTTAAACTGTACAATGATTGCTCTGGGTATTTTTTTGTAACTCATATATTAAACTAGAAGTATTCTGCCGTCAGTAGTCAGTCAGTCCCCCCACCCTTCTTCTTTTCAGTTTGGCGTGTTATACCAGCACGTGGTAAATCTGCTTAGTTTAGGCAATTCCTACATGATGATCTTTGTGAATGCTTATTGGCAGAAGTTCTTTTCTCTCCGCATCAATTTCCCTTCGAAATTGGAATATCCGATAAAAAGATTGGAATTTCTTGAAGTACAGAGGTTATTCAGCCTCCGAATGGTTGTTATGTTCGTCTCTAATAATTTGCTGATCTGTTGAAAAGGAAACAATTCCCGAGATTAGGAAATGAGATATTTCAGAGATGGAGGAGATTGGACGGGATTCGAGCTCCTCCATTTTCTTTTTTTATTAACTACCTTTAGACGGGATTAAATTCACTTCAATTTCCTCCTTCCTCTTTTACATTCTTGCATTTCTTTTATTATTTTTTTTTTATCCTTTGGCTTTTATTGTCCACTTCTGTTTTTGTTGTTTGGAGCCATTTTCTTTTCACTCGGCTTTCAATATCTTTCATTATTTTATTAAAGTCTGTAAGTATCTTTTGGTCTCTTCTCTGCTTATAGGTTATCAAAGAATTTCTCAGGGTATGATTGTTAACTTCTTAAAATAAAATTACAAAACTCGTGAATGTGATAATTATGCTGAACAGACGTACTTTTCCTTGATTTTGTCCCAAGATTTACAAAGAGAGTTTGAGAATCACCTTTTAATATGAGGTATTAGACCTGACGTTTTGTTTTCAAAGTAGTTATATTAGAAAAGAAGTAGCAAACAATATTCTTAGACTGAGGCAGGAATCAAAACTATACTTATTGTTTATTAACGTCCACTTTTTGCTACTGAGGCTAATTGGGACGGGTTGTCTTAGGAAAAGGTTACCACCCTTTTCTAGCCTGGGTTGGGCTTAGGATTTCTTTAATGAGCTCATCACTAAACAAACTCCTGTTGTCTAGGTGAGAATCGAACTTGACACTCTAGGTTTACCATGTGAGATTATTAAAGGTTAACGGAACGCTCCATAATTAAAGCATCGTCAAGAAATGATAATGCTAAGCTTATCTAGAAATATAGTACTAAGAGCCACGTGAGTCTAAACAGCGTTCGGCCTTAAATCTCACACGGCGAACCTAGATTAGCGAGTTATATTCCCGCTTGGGCAATAGGAATTTACTTACAACTAAGTAATTAAATTAAATCCTTTTGTCCCACCCTGGCTAGAGGAGAAGGGTGGTAATCTGTAGATTAACCCGTTCTAAATTAGCAGTTAGTAGCAAAAGTGGGGGGGGGAACGTTTTTATAAATAATAATCATTTAAATTGAATGGTATTTTCCCTTGATTTTTTTTAGTTTTTAATTTTGCATTTTTAAATATTTGTAAATATCATTTATATTAAACAGTGGTTATAAATATTTCACATATAATGCAAACAATGCGTGGCATGTTCTGAAAAAAAAAAAAAAACCTCCTATACATAGGTGTTTGTAAAATAACTCAAGATATTCCAGGTATTCCAGAGTATTATGCCAGCGGATATGAATTTTGTTGGACAGCTCTCCCTCCCGATTTCTACTGTAATACTCTGTATTTATTACACAGACATTAACTTCAAACAGAACCATAAAAATAATTTAGTTTTTCTTGGTTGGCATTATAGACCTTTTGAGATCTTTAGCAGCCCTTGAAGCCATGCTAGAGTGTTTTCGTAGTTGGACTGATCAACTCAACGTATCAGCCCCTCCGTTATCCAAGGAGGACCAGGAGATGAGTTGTTCTAACAGTAGGACTGGCGGGCCTCAGTGTAGCCGGAGGATTCTGTGGCCAGTTCACACTTATCCTCCTGATTGTTGGACGGGATCTGAGGAGAGTCATAATCGTTAGTCAGCCCCGAAGGCCTGTCAGGACTTCCCATATACTCGTTAGACTCCCGATGGTCAGGTCCACTAGCACAGTGACACTAGCGGCGACTCTGGTAACCTAACTCGTGAAACTAATGCATTATTTTACTCTACAGAGTGCTCTTTACAGTTGTGGCGCAGGTGTACTCACGTCTAATTCTTTAACCCCGCACGGGCACCGGGCGCCCTCCAAAACAAAAATAGTCAATAATTTCATATTATACTCAGTTGGTTGTTTCCGATTAGTGTTTAATAAGACTCTTGTTGGTTGTTCCGATTATTGTTTATCACCTGTTAGATTCTTATAGGATTTTCTTCTAGGTTCTTTATTTTTGCAGTATAGTTATATTTTGTTGCGGCCTTAAATGGACCTTGTTTCATCCCTCTGGCCGTAAGCTTCTAGTAGGACATCCTATTTAGGGGTAGCAAAGCAAACATCTAAGTAAGGCACTAAATACAAACTTTATTGATAGAATATATAAACCATGAAAGGAATAGGTAATACAAACTCTACTAAACCAATATCTCTAGCAGTTGTGAGTGCTGTACATGCCTTGGAGTTATATATGTGTAAACATTGTGCCAGTTATGTTGTGGGCTGGCTATGTTTAGCTGATAGCCAACATATCTCTGTCAATATTGGCGAACAAATATTTAACGCTACTCATCAAATAATACTTGTCTGGTTGAGATATCTTCAGCTGGCCAGTATACGTAAATATGACCACAGAAAGCCACCAAACCAACAAGATTAATTTAATAATTCATATTTGCCATTAGCTTTAAGCAGATTTCCTTTTTGAAAAATTTCCTCCAATGTCAATCGATCCTACCTAGTAGATATCCAAAATTAGGTCTTTTCAAATTATACACACACACACACACACACACACACACACACACACACACACACACACACACACACACACACACACACACACACACACACAAACATATATATACTAGAGGACCCGACAGTTGTTGTCATGCATGATATTTCAAGCGATATTAGGCATTTAAGGATATATTTAATTTAATAATATTATGTTTTAAAAACGAAAGCTACTTTTTAATAACAGAAAGAAACAACTTTTGTTATGTGCACGTATTGCCAAAAACCAATAGAAAATAAAATATCGCCGATTATTTTTTGTTTGTAGATGATTCAGACCTCCCTTATTACCCCCCACTCCCGTAATGACCAACAATATAATCTAAAAAAAAATAATGTAGTCCCTTATAATCATGGAAGAATTAATGCTAATTCGCGTATAGAAGTGTTTTGTGTTCGGTTCTAATCGTTACTAGCCCAATAAATTGATGGCTCCCCCTTTTAATATTTTAGTGTACATCTCGTTTATACTTTGATATAGGATAATAAAAAGTGAATACACCAAAGTTAAAGATCCTTTGTTCGGAAAGATTTTGACCTAAAGACTTTGTCAACTGATTTTGTCAAACTGATTTTGTCAAAGAACTCTTGTGTCAAACGAATTTGGGCTTCACAGCCATTTCAGAAGTAAGTGTTGAAAATATGAAAAATATACAAGAATATACTACGTTTAGTTATCACACGACGTTTTGGACTTTCATCCATGTTGTCATACGAACTGTTTGAGTCATAGGTCTTACAACTTCTCCGTTTACTCAACTTTGTCCAAGGCTAACGCTTGAAGCGAAAAACTCGTGTTTAGCACACGCCTAGCTGAAGAGACTCGAAAGATCGAAACGAAGTAGCCCAAACGTAACATCACTGAAAATGGGATTTCGAAGCTTACCTTTGCCCGGTTATATACCGATTGATTTTGGTTGCTCGTTTTGGTACTTACGGTAACTCATCAGCAAAGCGAGAAGCGTTGGAACGA
>CM032232.1:13000000-13140000 GCA_019009955.1 Riptortus pedestris
TTTCGTCATCTACTAGGTAGGATCGATGGACATTTGAAGAAGAATTTCGAAAATTCCGCCATGAGTACAACCTCAATAGCTGATTTCTCTTAAGGGAGATCTGCTAAAAGTTCAATGAGAACAATATTTGGTATTTAGGCTTCAAATATAGTGGTTCATAATATAACAGCTTATTGTAAATATGACATGAGACGTATTGTTAACGTCTACTTGGTAGGATCGATGGGCATTTAAAAAAATGTTTTGAAAATCGCGTCTTGAGTACGACCTCAATAAATAAAAAGTCCGTCCCGCAGGCGTAAACTAAGCAGATTTCCCACGTGAAGATTTACAATAGATAAATATACAAACGGTAATGAGAAATCTTTCAGTCAATTTACAATACAAGTTAATAGTCCATACAACGAAAAGTGGCTAAATTCTCAACAAATAGGCCAGCCAACCTTACAGTATTGGATAGACCAGAAAGATAACCAGTTACTGAAATATATCTGAATATAACATATTAATTTTATTGAAAACAATTTACTATATCCAGCACTGTAATCTATAATGAATCAGAGTAATGTTTATCTCAATCACTCAAATTTTAGTAGTCCAAGAACAAATGATATTTAGAGGGGATTAATAGAAGATATTTGCATATATCTCTGTAAATTGATGTTTAATGACACCAATATTTGTTACTTAACATTAGAACGAAGTGGTAAAACTAAAATATGGAAATATCATTGTCAATATAACAACATTTATAGAAAATTACATTTGCAATAAAATTGGTTTTATACAATATTTCGATCCGACGCATAACAGCGGAGATATTTCGAATTATCAATATTCCCCCCTCTATATCCCCCTGTCGCTAGTCCGATTTTAGTGGGTGACGAACTTGTTTTTAGTTTTACATAACGGGCTTATATATCGAGTTTAGTAACGATTAAACAAAAATTGCGACCGCTCGAGCAAGAACACACAAATATATATATGTCTCGTCATTTAGGCAGGATCGACGGACATTTGAGGAACTTTTTCGCGTCATGAATACAACATGAATAGCTGATTTTCCTCTAAGAGAAATCTGGTAATATCCGCATGGAGGTCGAGTTCCATTTGGAGAGTGGTGTGTATTTAAGCTGTGAAATAGGGCGGGTGTAATGAAGAGAAGATAGTAGAAGAGAGAGAATGTACAGGCGGCAGTAGATCTATCAGAGGACATTACAGCTGATGGGGCCACGCCCAGCCAGACATCACCTCTCCGATGGGCTCAGTCTAGGGGCCTCTGCTGTTGTATTTGTACAGCAAGATGTCTCTTTCCCCTCCATCATTCCCTGTGAAGCAGTAGACTCTGTTTTATTCAATGGTTAGAACCCAAATAACACACTTGATATAATCAAAATAAGGACTTCCGCTAATACAGCCATGTGCCATTCTATCAGGACTATGTACCATTTATAACAGCGCTACGCCCGTCCTGCTTACTTCGTTGTGCGAAGTACTCGTAAAGTAAGTACTTGGAGGTAAGGAAACGTCCAATTCCTCTCTAGTGTTTTTATTTCAGTGCTAAGAGCTTTCAAAGATTATTGTCTCTATCTTCAAAGCTACTTGCAAGAACTCATTGGAAAAGAAGAGTCACATTCCCAATGTGAGTGCATGCAAGTAGCTCTAAAGATGGAGACAAAAGTCTTTGGCAATGCTTAGCGCTGAAATAAAGAAACTCGTATAGTATACAATATTCTTCACTTTCAAAAACACTACTTTGAAGTTCAGAAAGCATCGCGAAAATTTTCAGATTCCAAAGGGATTATCCGTTTCCCACCACCCACCCCTATACGCATTTCGACTAGTTTCGGCGGGAAGTATTTAAGTTCGTATTTCCCTACTCTGAAAGTCTAGCTTAGAAGGTTAGAATTTCGTATTAAGGATTGTTGTAACGTCTAGCTATGCCTTTTGACACAAATTGATTAAGGAGGAGGTTCAGAGGATTGGGCTGAAATGAAAATAATTACCAGAGTCTACAAGACTAAAGATTAATATAGACCCGTTTTTTCCCATGAAAACGGGGCTCAGGTTTGCCATGTGAGTTAAGACGTTGGTCTTAATCTCAGTAGGTAAACCCAGGGTAGTGAGTTCCACTCCTAGCTAGTGAATAGGAATTTATTTAGTGACGAACTCACTAAATCAAATCCTTAGTTCCCCCGGTTTAAAAAGGAGTGGTAACCTGTAGATAACCCGTCACAATTAGCCTTATTAGCAAAAAGTTGACGTCAATAAATAACAATAGTTTTAAATGAAATGCAGCACAACATTTATGCTCACATTAAGTTTTATATTCTTTTTATTTTTATTCCCATAACTTTACTACTCTTTTAAATTTGTAATAGTTTATTACTTTGTTATACTCAGTTTTGAATCCATTGGCTATAGCACCTGTGAGAGCAAGGACATCCGAATTCAGTCATGCATAACCAGGTCGCTTCCTGACCAATCTCGTCTGCCCCTTTCACCTACTTCTGGACGACTGACCCTCGGGAATTTCACTCTTTGCTCATTTGCACTATCGCATCTCCTCGAGACATACGAGGTTTTCCTCTAGTTTTAAGGTTGCCCCATGAACCACAGCTGATATTCTGACCGCATTGTAATCTGCGAGTCCTGGAGTCCTCCCAAATGCTATATATTTAGCTTACATCTAACCACTCCTCTTATGAATTTTGATTAGTTCCACGACCATTACTTTTTCTAGTTTCCTCCGGGGCCTAAGAATCCTCCTTTTGCTTCATTTCTCCTTTTTAGCAGATTTCCCTTGAGGGAAGTCAGCTTTTGAGGTCGTACTCATGACGCGAGTTTCGAAAAATTTCTTCAAATGTCCATCGATCCTACCCAGGAGATGACGAAAATGAGGACCGTTCAAAATTATATATATATATATATATATATATATATATATATATATATATTTGTCTGTTAACGCTCTAGCGGTCGTAATTTTCGTTTGATCGTTACCAAACTCGATATTTAAACGTTTTATGCAAAAAAAAGATCAAGTTCGTTAATGGCTGTAATCGGACTAGAGGGAGGGGGGGGGGTTTAAAGGGGAGGATTTTCGAAAATTCGAAATATCTCCGTTACTATACGCCGGATCGAAAAATTGTGTAGAATAAATCTTATTGCAAATTAAATTTATTATAAATAATGTTATTCTGTATCTTGAATATTAACCGAGATATTTGCATTTTTCTGTTTTCAGCTTCTGAGATGAGATCGGCTAACTTCGGGTCTAGTCGTGAGTTTCCGTCAAGAGCTAGTTCTGGCCGTTCCCGTAACTGATTGACTCTCTATTCTGAAATTTCTCTATTGTAAAACTTCACGTGGGAAATCTGCTTAGTTTACGCAGCCTCTGCGTGACGGACTTTTCTGTCCAAAGAGTTCATTTTTACGATCTTTCCTTTCAACGCGATAATGAAAAATCCACAATTTATGCCAGTCGAACTGCTTAATGAAGAATGATTTTGCCTAATCTAAACAAGAACAAAAGTACAACCTAAAATATGGCTTTTGACTATTTAGGTTTGTACTCATGACGCGATTTTCGAATGATTTCCTCAAATGTTTAAACCACCCTACCTAGGTGATGAAAAAATGAGGTCTGTTGGAAATTATGCTCTAGCGGTCGCAATTTTGGTTTAATCATTACCAAACTCGATAACGAGTTCGCTAATGCCTTAATATCTCCGTTATTATTTGTCGGATCGAAATATTGTAAAGAGCCAACGTTATTGCGAATATAATGTTCTATAAATGATGTTATGTGAGATTATTATAATTTTGAACATCTTCTAGGCAGGATCGATGTACATTTGAAGAAATTATTCGGAAATCGCGTCATGAGTTCGACCTCGATAGCTGATTTCTCTTTTGGGGAATCTGCTAATATCTTGTACCGTGTGTAGAACTAATGTCGGATAATGTTAAGAAATGGCGTGTAGTGATAAGGCCTGCATTACTTCATATAGCTGTTTGGCACTGACCTCGTTTTGAAATGGCTGCCTCTGGAGTATGGACGGCGCTGTAGGATACTAGATCCGCAAGGCACACACCTGATGCAGAATTCCTCTCTGCTCCTTGGCATTCTTCAAGAGTTGCGCAATCTATTACAAACCTCCGCACAACAAGGTTTTCATCTTCAAACCTCTTATTAGACCTTTGAGACTTTGCAAAACTTTTCCAGCAGATTTTACCTCAGTCTAATAGGCTGTTACAGTAGGTCAGAGAGAAATATTAGCCGTTACCGGTATCTTAAGAGACATCAAAATATTCGGGGATGTGCATTTCTCATAGCAGCTGTTGAGGTTGTGCTCATGACGTAATTTTCTAAATATTTCTTCAACTGTCCATCGATCCTACCCAAGAGATAACGAAAATGAGGTCCGTTAACACTGTAGCAGTCGCAAATTTAATTTGATGGCTAGTTACCAAACTCGATATTTTGACGTTTTATGTGAAACCGAAGTTTAAGTTCGTTAAGGGCTGAAATGAGACCTTTGGGGTTTTAGAGAGCCCGAATTTCAAGAATTCGAAGTATCTCGGTTGGCCTGAGTTGGATCGAAACATTGTATACAACCAATCTCATTGAAAATGTACTGTTCTATAAATGTCGTTTTATACATGTTTTCTCTATATTGAATACTAACCGAGATATTTGCATTTTTCAGTTTTCAGCCTTCAGCAATCCCCCATTTCTACTCATTTTATATAAGCAATATTTTGTTATATAATAAACCACATTATTGGAAGCCTAAATACCAAATATTAGTTTCAAGAGACATTTATTATACGAGATACATGCAAATATGTTCTGGTGATTTATTGAAAATTTGTAATGTTCTATAAATAATGTTATATATCTTCTATACTCTATATATTTTCTGTATATTGAAAAATCACGGAGATATTTCCATATTTTAGTCCATCCTAATATATGAATAGAAAATGGGGTCCGTTGAAAATTGTATAAATATATATCTTCGTGTTACGGTAAATGTATATCTGGCTGTTGTTGTGGAAATATTTGTTTTATCCCTACCAAACGCGATATATAAGCGTTTCACGCAAAACTAGTTCAAGTTCGATAACGGCTAAAATCAGACTAAAGTTACTCATTATGCCTTATTATTATGGATCGAAATTTTCTTGCTCATTATTAATAGATTTTAGCTTACTTCCAATTGTGCTAATTTCATTTGGGAAACCTAGAGTGGTGAGTTCGATTCCAGCCTGGGTATCTGGAATTTATTTAGTGACGAACTCATTATCACCCATCCCGGCTAGAAAGGGAGGTAACCGGTATATAATCCGTCCCACGAGTCATAGACCCATAAAGTGATCGTTAATAAATTAATTAGTCCCAAATTACCTATAATTAGTAATTCTTTAGTTTCTAGGTATTTTTTGTTGCTTTAAGTTTTGTCAGTAAGCATGGTAGTATATAGCTTGAGGTTCTAATTGGTTAATGGCTGATATTGGACTATATATATTGATCGGATTCCAGTGGGCTGGAGTTATTTATCAGTGCCTGGAGAATGGAATGGTTCCAGACATGCCTGGAGAGCTGGATTCCGAATACTGATGAGCTGCCCCCGTCCCTTTCTTCCACATAGTTAATCAATTTAGCCTCACAATCCCCTCTTTTATTATAATTCTTATCTGAATACAGCAAGTCGTCCATTTTTATAACCTCAGCCATTTCATCTTTTATATTTACATACTATTAAACTTGCTATTTGTACTGTAACAAATGCCCATTGGGTCATTTCGTATTCGCCTTACTGGTTTCTAGGCTAGTTTTAATGACAGTTGATAACTTATTATTAATAATGCTGGTAACGAATTAAGTTTGTCAAGATCAAAACTTTCTGGGTCCTCACAATACATAGATAAACGCTTAGCCCTTTCAGCAATTTACATTGCCATCTTCAGAGCTCGTGGTCAATAGAAATTTATTAAGTGTCGAACTCATTAAATAAAATCCTTAGTCCCACCCTGGGTATAAAAGGGTGGTAACCTGTAGATATTCCGTTCCTAATTAGCCATAGGAGCAAATATTGGACGTAGATAAATAATAGCGACTACCATCTTCAGAGCTGCAAACAATTAAAAACTGCAATATCTAAGAATTTCGTTCTAAAAGTTAAAAATGTTCATGTTCATTTATCTTTTAGCAGATTTCCCTTAAGGGACTAGTGGTATTTCGAAAAATTGAAATATCTCAGTCTTACTGTAAGTCAGATCGAAAATTTGTACATAGCGAATCTTAAAGCAAATTAAATTACCTATAAATGTTGTTATATGCATTATTTATCTATCCCAAATATTAACCGAGATAGTTGCATTTTTTAACTTTCGGCATACGATAGACATACCTTCTTTGTCATTGTAGTTTATGAATTAGGCAATATATCATGAACCATCTTATTTCGAGCTGAAATACCAAATATTTTGTACAATAAATCGTTTCTAGTTGAGATACACATGCAAATACGTTTTGATGACCCCCTGTCCCCGTCCTTGTCCTTGTGTTATTATGATTAGAGTGATTGAGATGAAAATTATTCTGGTTCATTATAAACTACAGCACTAGATATAGTAAATAGTTTTCAATAGAATTAATATATTATATTCAGATATATTACAGTAATTGTTTTTCTTTGCGGTCAAGAATATTTCTATCTTTCAGCTCTTAGAGGCTGGCCGACCTGTTTGTTTACAATTTAGGTGCTTTCCGTTCTTAATATTCAGGGAGGTGTTGAGTGTAAAACTACACGTTGGAAATCTGCTAAGTTTACGCAGCCCCTGTGTGAATGACATTTTTAAAGACGTTTGGACATTGATGTCGACTTAATTTTCGACTAGCCACCTAACATGTTATAAATGTTGCTCATGTGTTTGTATTTGGAGTTTATTCCATTTGGATTCGTATCAATATTGATTATGAGTAGAGAGGTACATCGTAGTTCATTACTATGAAGCATCCCTGATGTTGCTAGTAAAATATTTGTCCCATCGATCCTGGAGTAGGCCTGCCTCCATATTGGGGCCATGACTTATTTGCTTTGCAAACTCTAGCTAGAGTAATATTAGGCCTCTTTCTCACAACTCTCCTGTTGCTTTGTACTAATGCACTTCTTGAGGTTACTCATTTTGGGTCTCTTGTCTTGCGTAAATTAAGACGTGTAAAGTCGCTACACTCC
Source organism: Riptortus pedestris (assembly GCA_019009955.1). Lineage (NCBI taxonomy): Eukaryota > Metazoa > Arthropoda > Insecta > Hemiptera > Alydidae > Riptortus > Riptortus pedestris. Next base: position 13,007,248 of record CM032232.1, read on the forward strand.
CGCTTGCCCATAAGCACTGTGACACTAGCGCGTCTAGTAGCCATCTGGTGAACTAATGTTCTCCAATTCTATCATGATTCTTAACGGAGATATTAAGATTTATTAGTTTTTACCATCGATCCTACCAGGAGATGACGAAAATGAGGTCCGTTCAAAATTTCAAAATTCTCTCTCTCTCTCTCTCTCTCTCTCTCTCTCTCTCTCTATATATATATATATATATATCTGTTAACGCTCTAGCGGTCGCAATGTTTGTTTGTTTGATCGTCACCAAACTCGATATTTAAACGTTTTATCCAAAAAGACAGATCAAGTTCGTTAATGGCTTAAATCGGACCAGTCGGAGGGGAGGTGATACGTCGGATCAAACAACTGTATAGAACCAATCTTATTGTAAATTAAATTGACTATAAATATTGTTCTATACATTTCTTCTCTATCTTGAATATTAACCGAGATATTTGCATTTTTATTAAGTTTGGGCCGTAACGGACGACTGAGTTTCCCGCCAAAAGCTAGTTCTGCCCTTTGCCGTTTCTGATCTGCACTCGTATGGAGATTTCTCTATTGTAAAACTTCACGTGGGAAATCTGCTTAGTTTACGCAACCCCTGCGTGACGGACTGTTTTCATTTGAACAACGAAATTTAGTTAATTAGACAACTTGAACTTAACGTGATAAAGAAACACGTATAACATAATGTCTTAGTCATTTTATCGCGTTGTTCCTTCCGCCGGGAAGGGAGACAAGGCTAATAAGATGACAGTGGTTACTGGAGTGGAAGGGGGTGAGGGAGAGATATGAATAAAGTATAAGAGAAGGAAGGATAAAATATTCCTACATTTGTATCTACATTTTAGACTTGCCTCTTGGAAATTTACACATCTAACGCTCTCATGGAAATACAACTGCTGGCAGAAGTCAGTCTGTAGGTCTCTCTTTCATTTTATTTCCCTCTCTGAAGGGAAGAAGGAAGGAAAGCATAGGACGATAACCTCATAGCTAAGCTAAAAAAAAACTACTTATTAGTATTAAAAATCCCTTTTGAAATCGTGCTAATAATATTTCTGTACTTTTTAAAAAAAAATCATTTTCCTCTCTCCTTGATCCGCACATTTTAGTCGACTATTGAGGTCGTACTCATAATGCATTCGGAAAATTCCATTATGAAAATAATGAATGATATGAATATGAAAATCAGAGTAGGAGAGTGGGGGTTTATCGAAGATTGAATTAAGATAAATGAAAATGCTCATTATTCGATTACAGAAATAATCCCACGTGAAGTTTTACAAGAGAGAAGTTTTAAAAACTAGCTCTCGTCGGAGAGTGCCGAACTTAGCCGACTCCTGCCGACCACACACAAGCATACAAATGCAAATATCTCGGTTAATATTCAAGATACAGAATAAATATATAGAACAATATTTATAGTAAATTTAATTTGCAATAAGATTGATTTTATACAATTTTTTGATCCGACGCATAATAACGGAGATATTTCGAATTTTTAAAAAAACCCCTCTCTAAACCCCCCCCCCTCCCACTGGTCCGATTTACGCTTAAATATGAAGTTTGGTAACGATCAAACAAAAATTGCGACCGCTAGAGCGTTAACAGACAAATATATATATATATATATATATATATATATATATATATATATATATATATATATACTAGCTCAGATACCCGGCTTCGCCCGGGATTTCATTTGAGGCTTAATGGTGATGGTATTTTTTAGCAGGCTTTACATTGCACAATATTTTGACATTTACCCGTCCCAGTGATTAGGATTGATACCCGTCGTTGCCGTGGATTTGCTAATAATAGAATTATTTGTTCGATAAGGCTTCACAGTCTTCGATATTTTTATATTTCCCGTCTCTTATACATGTAAATATGGTGAATTTTTATTTCAGGCCTCCCTTATAACCCCCCTCCCGTTCGAACCTAAAAATTTTAATATAACTTATAATCATGGAAGAATTAATGCTAATTGACATACCGAGTTTTGTTAAGTTCGGTTCAGCCGTTAGTGCCCGCTAAAGTTTTAACGTATAACTCATTTATACTTAGGTATACGACCAAAGTGTATATAACAAAAGTTACTCCAAATAACAAAATAAACAACTTTTGTTATGTTTATATTTGCGAAAAAACCAATAGGAATCGAAATATCGCTATTTTTAATTTCAGGCTTCCCTTATAACCCCCACTCCTGCCCGTCCATAGAAATGTTGGTATGGCTTATTATAATGAAGGCCTCACTGATAATACACATACCGAGTTTTATTTAGTTCGGTTGAGTCTTTTTTGGCAAATAATATTGTTGACTCCCGCTATAATTTTTAGCGTATAACGCATTTAAACTTCGATATACGACAAAAGTGTATATAACAAAAGTTACTCTAAATATCAAAATAAACAACTTTTGTTATGTGCATATTTGGTGAAAAACCAATAGAAAACAAAATATCGCTATTTTTAATTTCAGGCTTCCCTTATAACCCCCACTCCTGTTCGTCTCAGAGAAAATTAATATAGCCTAAAGTCTAAGTTGGGTTAGTAGTAATATACATACCAAGTTTCATAAAATTCGGTTCAGCCGTTTACGCGTGAAAAGGTAACAAACAAACATACACGAAAGAAACAAAATGCAGTTATGGTGTCTGTGACATGTGAAACGAAATGTTATCCTGAAATTTCGTGAAAAAAATCAATGTACAGACAGAGGTTACAATTTTATATATATATATATATATATATATATATATATATATATATATATATATATATATATATATAATTTTGAACGGACCTCATTTTCGTCATCTCCTGGGTAGGATCGATGGACATTTGAAGAAATGTTTTCAAAATCGCGTCATGAGTACGGCCTCAATAGCTGATTTCCCTTAGGGGAAATCTGCTAAAAGTTGGGATTGTCTAAATGCTGACTGTATATAAGATAGAGAGCTGTAGAGGAAGTGGAGTTGATATGTTGGGTTTTATTTGTGTATAATGTAGTCGGAAGGAATAACCTTGGTGAAGTAAACAGCAGCTCTGACATCAGCCATGCCTTGACAATAGACACCCCTTCTACACCTTCTGGATATTGTCAATGCACTTTGGTTGGTTGGTCTGGCCTCACATCCTGCACTTCAATGGGGTTTCTTGTATTAACTATTGTCCAAATATTTATGATGTGAAGTATAGCAGTGGGTCCTAATTGAACATTGGGCTTACAATGATACCTGTTTAGTTAATACACTCAGATAGATTTAATGTGCTTGAGGCTTACCTAAGCATGGAAATTCAATCCTGGAATAGTGATGTGAGAAGTAAGTCTGTCCTACTATGGTTAAATCACGCTATTTTATAGTAGTAAAGTCATGTCCTCGACAGGGTAAATGTTGACCTGTTGTATGTTAACCGTTTCCAGTTATTCATCATATACGGACAAATTGCCTAGAACAACCTTAGAAATTTGTTATTTTACTCTTTAATGAGCATATTTTTGCTGATTTGTCTTCGCCTATTGTGGGGTTGATTCTATCCACGATATGGCGAGGATGAGATTCGATGACGCATTCACACTATAATTATGTATGCTAATATTTGTGTAAAATAATAGTCTGTTGATGTTAATTTTTGCCCTAAATACTCTTTAATGTTTGGAATAAATAATTTTAGGTTTTGTTCTTTCGTACTCGTATACGATTTTCTGTTGCTGTTTATTAAATGAGTTAGTAAGTCTCTCTCTACTACTTATCTCACATTAAACTGCCAATATATCAAAACCTTCCACTGGTAACACTATTTTGACACCTTAGAAAGGTAACATGGAGTAACGAGTCACCCCAAGGGATTATTTAATCAATAAAGAAGATTAATGTTAACACAATGATTTATTTATATTTTGACATTTATATTAAATTATTATTAATGCAATCGACAACTGAAAAATGAAAAATAGATTGAAAAATCACTACTTGAAGCAGTTGCTACACACTTACTTGCGATGCTCGCTGCACGTAGGTTTACCGCATTTCCTGCAGTCAGTTTTCACTTTTTTGTCATTTGCTCGTGTGCATAGATGTAATTTTCACGACGAATACATATTTCCAGGTTTGTAAATAGAACAGTAAGTTTAGGGCATCAAGTTCAGATGTGATGTTTGAATAGGGTTTTAAACGAGGGATTTTTACAATATTATGGATCTGTGTTCTGGTTGGTTTAGGTGGTTTCAATGACCATACATGGCCATTTTTACCTTTTACAGTGTCACAAGACGATGACGTTTCTTCCTCCTTTTCTGAAGAGTATCCTTCTATTATGTCATCATCACTTTCTTCCTGTAGGATATCTTCTTCACCACTTGAATCATCACCAGAATTTACATTACAGGAATCCATTTTATGCAAATAAATGTTTAAAAAATTCGGCAACCGAGAAAGGTAACAGGGGTTACTAGTGACCCCAAGCACGTGATAAATCAGGTAAACAGGATCTGACACAGGGGCAAACACTCTTAATCGAACAGTACTAACGCGAAATGAGATTAGCAAGTGACTAAGGTTTGCCCTACCACGTCAACCAACAAAAAATAAATCTACTTGGGGTGACGCGTCACCTCTGTTACCATCGAAAGGAAAAGCCTTATTTCTAGTATTTTAAGACTAATATTTCGCTCAAACCACTGAAAAAGTCGGTTACACAGGGGCTGCGTAAACTAAGCAGATTTCCCACGTGAGCACGACCTCAAGATGATTTCCCTTAAGGGAAACCTGCTAAAAGAAGCTCAGGTTAGTCATGTGAGTTAATGCCTTAATATACATTGGCCATGAATTGATGAATTCAATATATAAAGTTCTATTGAGTTAGTTCTAATTGTGTTATATTGAATAAGATTGCTTAGTGCGTAGGATGCAAATACCAGAGGTAATTGCGTTGTCGTCTTTGTATTGGGGCGAAAGTACTGCGTATGCTGTGCGTACGGCTGGATGGTTGCAAGGTTATTGTGTCTGGATGTGCGTGCAGGACAACGCCCGGGGATTGTATAGGACAATACTCTCTGCTTATCTATGCTCTCCTTTCTACAGCCTGTCCGTCCGTCTGTCGGAACCCTCTCTTGTTCTCCCTTATCGCCTCTCTCATACCCTTCCTCTCGCCTCCCCCCACACAGACTGTCAGGAAAGTTTGCGCTTTTGCCGTCGGTGCTCTCCCAGACCATCCTGGAGGAATTGCAGGCCTATTGATTGGCCTGCGTTTTATTCAGCCGGGGTCCTCACCCCTTTCTCATCCGATTGCCTTATCCCATGCAACGCAGTGCGGTCGTCTGGAAAATGGATGGTAGTCAAGATGTTATCAGCCTTTCTCTCTGAAATTTTATCTGAGTTTATTTTACACAGGGAACCTGTGGGGGGAAAAATGTAGGTCACATATGCGACAAATTACTCCTCCCAACTTTCCGCAGAAAACGTAAACCCCCAACCAACTGTAGGTGAATACTGTAGCAAAATAAAAATAGTTTTAGCAGACTTCCCTTAAGGGAAATCAGCTATTGAGTTTGTACTCAATTTTCGAAATTTTTCTTCAAATGTCCATCGATCCTACCTAGTAGATGACGAAAATGAAGTCCGTTCAAAACTATATATATATATATATATATATATATATATATATATATATATATATATATATATATTTGTCTGTTACCGTTCTAGTGGTCGCAATTTTTGTTTGATCGTTATGAAACTTGATATTTAGTCGTTTTATAAAAGAAAGATCAAGGTCGTTAACGGCTGAAATCGGACCAGTGGGAGGGGGGGGGGGTTAGAGGGGAGGATTTTCGGAATATCTCCGTTACTATACGTCGGATCGAAAAATTTTACAGAATCAATCTTATTGCAAATTAAATTTACTATGAATATTGTTATATACATTTATTCTCTATCTTGAATATTAACCGAGATATTTGCATTTTTATTAAATCTGGGCGGCTAACGGACGGGTGAATTTCCCGCCAAAAGCTAGTTCGGCCGTTTCCTTAACTTCTCGACTCTCGTGAAATTTCTCTATTGTATAACTTCACGTGGGAAATCTGCTTAGTTTACGCAGTCGTCGGTATACCCCTTTTGTCTTGTTCAAACTCAACAATCATCACTCGAGGCTCATCATAAATGATGCTTCATCACTTAGACCTTACATAAAGTCCTATAAGGTCCAAACTAGTCAATCTGCTAAGTTTATTAGCTTTTCCCCAGTGCCCTGTTATTCCTGCATCTGCTATAACCCATCCTTAAACCTGGCATGAAATGTTTCCGTGGGTATGTGGGATGTTTGTTTTGATATACCGGCTAGCAGCTATGCCCCTCCTTCAAACCCATTATGCTAATCCATGATTGTTTCGTTTAACCTGTAACCTGGAAAGGAATCCCGTCCTTCGGGCTTTCAAGGACAACCTCAAAGGCTTCGGCCGCCTTTCTTCAAATACCTCACACAAATTACTATCTCAGAATGTCTGCTCCTGTATAATTTAAACAATTATTGAACCGAGGTGAAATTTAGTTTAAAATGTGTAAATTTGTTCTCTACGGAAGTTTTCCTATTGCATTGATAAGAACAAGGTGTGAATTTCGACATATAGTATTTATCATCTTGATTTTTACATTATAATTATATACCTCATTATTATATTTATTTATTGACGTCCACTTTATGCTACTGTGGCTATTAGGGACGGGTTATCTACAGGTTACCGCCATTTTCTAGTGTAGTAAAGTGACACTAAATAAATTTTGAATTGCCCAGGGAATCGTACTCGCCACTCTAGGTTTACCATATGATATTGAGGTCTACGCATTAACTGAGATGGATAACCTGAGCCCCTATGCCGCATTACGCTTAACTAATATTTGTTGAAAATTGAATTACAGAATATAATACAACCCTTAGCTTCCTAAGATATAGTTACGGTTATCTGAGAATGTTAAGGTTATTTAAAAACACCATAAATCAGATAGATTACCTTGGTTCGTCGTTAAATATCTGGGGACCACTTGCATATTGTAAGAAATGCCTTCTGATAAGACGATACAAACGCTTAACTTCTTTTATTTATTTGCTTGATAGCGCATTCTGATTTGTTCAAATAAATACTTTATGATGTTGATAGTTGATATGAGGAAGCCAGTGTTTTTGAGAACCTTTTATTCATTTCACATCTTTCAGTTAATCCCACGTCTTTCTCGTGCAACTTCAGGAATTTCAAGTCGTGGTTAGATAGTCTTCTTATGCGTTACCAGTATGTATATTTATCTATTGTAAACCTTCGCGTGGGAAATCTGCTTAATTTACGCAGCCCCTGGGTGACGGCCTTTAATAGGTCCAATGTATTGACAGCTTGTTTGTGCCGAGTCGAGCCCATTACTACAAGAGAGGTAAGCCCTTGCTACAGTGATACACCAGTGAAAGGGCTCAGGGAGGCTTAGCAAAGGTTTTAACTTTCTTCTCTCGTTCTCTCCCAATCCAATAAAATAGTCCTTTCTCGTAAGCCGGTTCTATTAACGGCCGGTTATTCTCCCTTCTCTTTGTAATCCACCTTTTATATAGCAATACACAAATTAAAATGAGATAAAAGACTCTCTCTGGCAGTAATAAACAAACACCAATCTGAGAATGTTATATGAACATAAATTCTTTATTACACCAGTTTTAGCATTAATGAAAATTAGAAAATAAGAGTCTTTCAGCCTTCTCTTTCAGTATATTTCCGATAACGGAAATCTGCTATTGAGGTCGTACTAATGACGCGATTTTCGAAAAGTTTCCTCAAATGTCCATTGATGACTGAAATGAGGTCCGTTTTATATATTTCTCTGTTACCGCTATAGTGGCGTAATTTTTTGTTTGATCGCTGCCAAACTGTATATTTAAGCTTTTTATGTAAATATAAAGATGGAGTATGTTAACGGCAGATATGAGGCGGGGGGGGGGGTTAGAGGGAGAATTTCAAAAATTCGAAATATCTCTGTTATTATACGTCGAATCGAAAACGTATATAGAACAAATATTATTGCAAATTATATATTCTATAAATGTTGTTAAATATTCTATAAATGTTGTATGCGTATTTTCGCTATATTGATTATTACCCGAGATATTTGCTTTTTTTTAGTTTTCGGCTTTCAGTAATCCCCCACTCCTACGCATGCCATATTAACAATAAGCTGTTTGGGGCACTTTATTAGAAGGTTAAATACCAAATATAGTTCTCATTGAAATTTTACTTTTTGAGATAAACGCAAATACGTGGAAATCTCCTTAGTTAAGCCCCTACGTAACGGAATTTTTATATTTATGGAATATGTTTAAGAAGTCGTTTGATTTTCTCAAAAGGGTTAGTGTATCATCTTGTTACAAATTTCTGCATTCGGGGCGTTTCATTTATTCTTCTATTATTACCAACCATATCAAAAGTTTGTAAGAAAGCCCTGTGGAACATGTTTAGCAAAACAGGCCAGTAGATCTTTATTGTAGTAAATGATGAGTACCGTTGAAAGTCTAGGAATATACTTTTAGCTGATTTTCCTTAAGGTCGTACTCATGACGCGATTTTCGAAAAATGTCTTCAAATGCCCGTCGAACCTACCCAGGAGATGACGAAAATCAGGCCCGTTGTTCAAAACTATATATATATATATATATATATATATATATATATATATATATATATGTACACATTATACTTTTCTGTTAACGTTCTTCCGGTCACAATATTTTTTTTAATCATTACCAAACTCAATATTTAACATTTTATTTAAAAATAAAGATCAGGTTCGTTATTGGCTGAAATCACGCCAGTGGAAGGGGAGGGGTGGAATTTCGAGGAATTCAAAATCCTTTATTATGCGTCGGATCTGGAAAATTGTATAGAACCAACTATTCCAAATGTATAGTCCTATAAATGTTATTATGTACGTTTATTTACTACCTGGATTATTAATCGAAATATTTGCATTTTTTAGTTTCCACTCTTACTCATGGCATATCAACAATAAGCTGTTATATTATAAAGCACTTTGTTTGAAGCTTAAATGCCAAATATTGTTCTCATTGAACTTTCAAGTTTTTCCCAAGTTCGCACTTGGGAAATCTGCTTAGTACACGCAGCCCCTACGTGACGGACTTTTTTTATTTTTTGTGTGTCTTATGTGTTAGTCGTAGTTCCGAATCGGGCATTGTAGTCATCGCTTGCCCGAGACGTCTGTAATTACATACTCCTCAAAGGGTCTCTCTTTAGACCTTGGAGTAATATGAACTGGTGACTTCATAAGCCTGGCTCATTGTTCTTCCTCAACAACTGGAGTATTATATTTATGGGTTCCAACTAGCAGTAAGCATTTCAATAGTGTTTTGAACACTGAGGGGAACGTTTCTGAGAATAAAAGGAATCGTCAACAGGTGTTCAGTAGTTTTAGCAGATTACCCTTAAGAGGAATTCGAAATATCTTCGTTATTATAAGTCGTATAGAAAAAGTCTATAGGATGATTCTTATTGCAAATTTAATATTCTATAATCGTTGTTATATGTCTGTTCAGTATTTTGATTATTAACAAAGAAATTTTCAATTTTTAATATTTCAGCCTTCAGGGTACCCCCACTCCTACTCATTTCACATTAAATATAAGCACTTTGGATCACTGTATTCTGAGCTTAAATAGCTTAAATATGGTTTCATTAAACTTTTACTTTGTGAGCAAATACGTTTTGTGATGACATCATCAATTTAGACTGTTCGTTTATTACTCGAAAATGTTTATTTGATCTATAGCATATTCGATATTAAACCGTTTCAGTTAACACTAAAGATCATATTTGTTATTGGCGAAAATCGGACCTGAAATAGTGAGGGTTTAAATGGGGGATTCGAATAATCAAAATATCTCTGTTATTACGACTCGGATCGTAAAATGTCATAGAATCAATCTTGGTAAACTGTTGATGTTCTACAATTGATGTACTATGCATTTTTTGGTAGCTCCAGTATTAAGCGAGGTATTCGTCCTTTTTTGATTTTTGTCTTCAGTAACTCCCCCTTCCCTTTCTACTCATCGTGGGGTTTTTTAGCATGTAAGTAGAGAATATGTGGTGAGATGAGAGAACAGGAGCGTAATACCATCTCGTGGGAAATCTGCTTCGTTCACGCAGCTCGTGAGGGACGGACTTTATTTAGTGAGAGAGGGGAAAAAATACTTTCTCTCTGTTTGTCATATTTATAAAAACCATTTCCTAACCATTTTTGCACTTATCCCAAACATTGACACAGTTCTACCTACACTAGTCAACTGAACAAATAATATTATTCTGAGCTAGACATGTTGTGAACAACATGTCCGATTTTGGGCTCAGATGTGTTCTATCACGTTTGGTTTTCTTAGGACAACCTTTAAATAAAGGTACCAGTGGATTTTACCCGTATTCCGAAGGTTCTCAGCCTAGGGATAAAAACTCAAGAGGAATTTTATATTTTACACTCGAGGTTCTGTTGTGCCGGTCGGATAGACAAAGGTACACAGGAAGGAGGACTTGCAGAGGAGCCACAGATGGCGACTTGTGACTGATCTAGGCGGTGACTTTGACCTGCGTACTACGTGGAGTTTAGAGCTTATTAAATAAACATGTCTTCTCAATTAAATGTTTATTTGACGGGCATTCTGATGTCAGGTGGTCTTGTCACAACTTACTATAAAAATAAGTGTTTCTCGAAAATTAGGGTTTATACACAAGTACATGTTCATTGCGGATTGAGTACTTCAAACCTACGGAAGCTTTTGTAGTCGGTTTATTTCAATTGTACAAATCTGTAGTTCATTTTAAAATGTCAGCAATAATTTTAATTTTCCTTGAGGTTCGCTGGTAGCAAGGCCTTGTTTGGGCTAATTTGATTGTATTGTCTACCATTGGAGCGAGTGAAGTATTACGGTACTCTTGTTACGCAAACGCAGGCTGATGGAAACAGCTGGTGCAGAAGAATTCGTTTTTACAATAAGGAAACGAGACATGGCTCATCGGTTCAGATCCCTCCTTTTTCCCCTTTTGCGTATTCTGTTTTTATTTCCCTTTTTTTTTTATTCCCGTCGCTCTCCGTCTGACTGATTCAATGTCCTGCTTTTTCGTGACTTGTCGTCGTTGGCCTGTAAACGTATCGGGCTTGGTCTGGGAGGGAAGAGGAACAGTTGTTGCCTTTACTTTTATTGGAATAACAAGAACAAGGTATACGGTCCACCCCTGACTCTTTGTTGTGTGGTTCTGTTCTTCTCGTAGCAAATTTTTCATTTTAGAACCGGAACTCCTCAGTCTCAGAGAGAGCAATGAGGATGCTAGAAGTATTTCTAGCAAACCTTGGGGCAGAAACACGAGCACATGGTCAGTAGCCGAATACTTTGGTGATAATATTGATAGGGCTGTGAAAATCTTCGACTAAATGTTTAAATCGTACCCGGGCAACCACCGGGCCGCAGGATGGGTTGATCCGGCCCACAAGACATTTTTAAAAACCCAATTAAACAAACATATTACTCTACTTACTCCAAATGTGGAAGACGAGGAGAGATTGTATGTTAGGCAGTACTTATAAATTTGAACTGTGTTATTTTCAATGATGAAAGTTGATAAATCAAAACATCGTGCAAGGCTGACAGACGATAATTTGGAAAATTCTTTTCGTCTTTGTATCAGTGGAGTTAATCCAAACATTGATGGATTAGTTTCCCAAATTCAAACCCAAGTGTCTCATTGATTTCCTTTTTCTTCGCTATTTAACTTTCGTTGTTTGTAATAATTCCAAATTTTACGATTTAATTATAATGTTGTACAAATTTTTTTCATTTCATTTTGCTATTTTAATAAATTGTATTATAGTTACATTGTCGTATAATTTCATGTCTCATATCTATCGTTAAAAATTAAGAACATTATTTTAAAATGTACTACTTTTAATCCTCCAGCCGCGGGCCGAATTTCATTTTTTCTATCAAGAAATGCGGGCAATTTTTAATACATTATTTATTTAAGTTGAAAATATGACTTGTATGAAAAATACATAGAAATTTTTTTTTAAAAAAAAATTGAAATTAGTGAAAAATTTATTTATGAAATGTATACATATGTGGAAAACGCTTTTACCACGTTTGACGTATTTTTAAATTTTTTTTTGCATATGGTATATTTTGAAACATGGCTCCATACATAACCCAACATTACAATCCGTCCACTTATTCCCATGGTAAACGTCTTGATGGTAAATAAACGTTTCCCGCTGACTACATTCAAATAAATTACGTTCGACGCGGATATAGCGTGGCCCGCAAAAATAAACCAAATAAGCAGAAGACTTTTCCCACGTCGCCCGCGGTTGGAGGGTTAAAAGTGTCCCGCGAACGTGTTTGCATACTAAAGTTTGGCCTGCAACATGTCAAAGGTTGCCCATACCTGGTTTAAAGTTTATTTAAGACTCGGCAGATCATAAAAACTAATGTGATAATATTGACCATTGATTTTTATTTATTGCTTGTTGAATTTATTGCTACTTTGTATATTTATGATTGTGTTGCCTTGTTATAGGGGTGTGATGCGGGATGGGTGCGAACATGGGAAAGCCAGGGTCTCTGCTAGACGCCTTACCGACCCCAGGTGCTACTCTCCATGTGGTCATGCTAGGCCTCGACTCAGCAGGCAAGACTACCGCACTCTACAGGCTAAAGTTTGACCAGTATCTCAACACTGTGCCAACCATCGGCTTCAACTGTGAAAAGGTAACTATTCCCACTCATAATAACAGAGGCATTTTGAATTTTAGCAGATTTCCCTTAAGGAATCAGTTATTGAAGTCGTACTCATGATGCGATTTTTGAAGAAAAAAAAAATTCGAATGTCCATCGATCCTACCCAGGAGATGACGAAAATCAGGTCCGTTCAAAACTATATATATATATATATATATATATATATATATATATATATATATATGTCTGTTAACACTTTAGCGGTCGCAATTTTTATTTAATCTTCACCAAACAAGGTATTTAATCTTTTTATGTAAAGAGGAAAATCAAGTTCGTTAACGGCTGAAATCGGACCAGTGGGAGGAGGGGATTTTCAAAAAATTCGAAATATCTCCGTTACTATACGTCGGATAGAAGATTGTTACAGAACTAATCTTATTGCAAATTAAATTACTATAAATATTGTTATATACATTTATTCTCTATCTTGAATATTAACCGAGATATTGGCTTTTTTATTAAGTGTAACGGACGAGCTGTGGTTCCCGCCGAAAGCTAGTTCGGCCGTTTGCGTACTCTTCGACACTCGTTTGGAAATTTTTCTATCGTATAACTTTACGTGGCAAATCTGCTTAGTATACGCAGCCCCTGCGTGACGGACTTTTCTAATTCCCCTTCTCTAAACCATCACTATACCAGCTCCGATTTCAGCCAATATAAAATTTGATCTTTAGTGTTGACGGAAACTGATATGGCATAAATATAGATCAAATATATATATTCGATAAAAGAACGAAAAATCTTATTGGCTGACGTCATCACAAAATGCGTTTGCTTGTACCCCATTATATAATAGTTCAATGAAATCCATATTTGGTATTGTAACTTTGGAACGAAGTGGTTCATTACAATCATGAAGTGGTTCTTGCTAATATGACATGAGTAGAAGTGGGGGTTTACTGATGATTGAAATCTAAAATATAGAGATATAGAGAACAAGATTGATGTAATGATAAAGAACATTACATTTGCATTGATTTGTTCCATACAGTTTTTCGATCCGACTCATAATAACGGAGATATTTTGAAATAACAGCTCTTAACCCCCCTCCCTTTGGTCCGATTTTAGCCGTTGGCAATAAAACGTTTATATATATATATATATATATATATATATATATATATATGTGTGTGTGTGTGTGTGTAAAATTTAGAAAGGTCATCATTTTCGGCATCTTCTGGGTAGAATCGATGAACATTTGAATAAAAAAATCTGAAATCCCATCATGTGTACGACCTCAATAGCTGATTTCTTCTACGAGAAATCTGCTAAAAAAATAACATGTTTTTGTCCATAAATTAATTACAGTCCATAAGCACACCTTTTTATTCGTTGGCATATCTCCCATAAAGAGAAACATTAAATTACTTCCTTCAGTTTTAAAGTCTTGAATGCCAAGTTCCTAATACTTAGCGATTAGCCCTTAATTTGTCTAAACATTAATAACCTGGAACTTCTATTTAAAGGAAATTAAGTAGGAAACCGATATTAAACTGCGAGGATATTTTACAAATACTAGTCGTGCAAGAAGAATTTCTGATTAGAATGTACCAATTAGAAATACTTAAATGCACACTATTTAGAGTAATTTTTTTTTTTTTTATATATTTATCTAGAATCTATTTATCTTTATCTTTATTTGCCACCTACTCGTATTTCATACCACCGTATGCAAAGACCAAACCCCTTAGAATTTCATAGAACGGGTACCCCATCCCTGGAGCTTAACGTAAATTTCAACGGAATGGAATTAACCCTTGTGTCTAATCATCAGTTCTAAAAAGTAGGATTGGCTTTAAAGCGAAGGTCGCAAGACTTTTGTAAAAAGTGAATTAAGTGAAGGTACGAGCTCTGTTTTTCTCGGCTTTCAACTCACTTTATGGCCGACGTTCAATAGTACAACTTCTGGCAAATCTTAGAACTTTCCCCCTACAGTTTGCGATTCAAAAAAGGTACAGAGCTTCTAAGGCAGTGAAAACATTTATAACATACTAACAAAGTTACCCGGTTTCGCCCGGCAAATCATTTCAGGCTGAAGCGTTATACTTTGTTGTACTTGGTTTACATTTTCCCCTCTAAATGCTTAGGATTTACATCCTTTGTCTGGAGTGCTGGGGATATGTTAATAATAAAAGCATTTGTTATTTACTTAATTCTACATAAAACACAATATTTTTATAAACGACTGGGTGACCTCTCTAGCGATCATTCTTTTAAATTTTATATTTATGAGACTTACTATATTGCAAAAGTGCATATAACAAATGTTACTTTAAATAACAAGACAAACAACTTTTGTTTTATGCACGTTTGCCGAAAAATGAATAGGTTATGAAATATCGTAATTTTATATTTCAGACCTCCCTTATAACCCCCCCCCCAGTCCTGTTCGTACCTCGAAATTTTAATATCTGTAGGAGTATCTGTTTTAGTAGTAATATACATACCAAGTTTCATAAAATTCGGTTCAGCCGTTTATGATCCTATAAAGGATATCCAAACAAACATTCGTATATATATAGATTTGTACGTCGAACAAGACTGTCTTAAAGTTTGCTATGTTGGTTCAGAAGACATGTGGTATGCTCAAAAAATACGTTGTATTAATACGAGTGTATGTTGGTGGTATGAGAAGAAGAGGCTATCCTAGGTATGGATGGCCAAATATCCCGTTAAAGCAAAGCACATTGCAGCTCTGAAGAAGGATACCAACGGTGTCCGAAACTGTTAGCAGTAAAAATAACCTCATTTAACGGTTTGAATGCTTTATGTAGCAGTCCTTGAATGTCGTTCTGTAATATATTTCGATGCTTGGGGTCTGATGTAGGACCTGCTGCCAGCTGCTGGGAATGGAGATGCCCTTAGAATTGTAGATCAGTTAGTTAAGCAATAGGTATTTCAGTGGGCCCACTAATATAAAAATAGTGACTCTAAGTTGTTGCAGCTGCAATGCGTAGTCTTATGATGTTGATGAAGAATATTATCAGAGATTTGCTTTGGTTCAGATATTGCTACTAATGAGGCTATTGAAGACGGAAGGGAAGAAAGTGAGGTTAGGACCGGTCGCTAAGTAGGATTCCACCATCTGCTAAGTAAGTCAGCGGTGAAATTTAGGTTAAGGTCCAACTTGTCCTCAACACCTGTATCACTGTCACTGGGCAACAATCAAACACTCGTATCGCTATCTCAGATTCATATCGAGGGCGATGGTTGGGAAAGCTCTCCGATTGGACCATGGAGTGGACATTTGGACTTAAGGAAATCAGGTATTGAGGTTATACACGAGCGATCCTACCCAGGGGATGAGGTCCGTTCAAAATTGTATTTATACATTTGTCTGTTAACGCACTAGCGGGCGGGACTTTCCGCCGAGAGCTAGTGCGGCCGTTTCTGTAACTGTTCGTCCCTCGTGAATAGGTTTAGAGATTCCTTACTACTATTGTTATTATTAGGCAGATTTCTCTATTGTAAAACTTCACGTGGGAAATCTGCTTAGTTTACGCAGCCCCTGCTTGACGAACTTTTTTAATTTCTTACGTAGTTGAACTGACGTATCCTACTCTTGGCAACGAGGGCTAGTAACTCTTAAGATATATATATTTAACTGGATACAAAAACGTTTTCCCCCGATCCTTTCAAATCTGCAATCCAACTAATGCTCTCAAGTTGTGCAGGTCCGCGTAGTCAGGCCAGTTCTTCCGTTGATAGGGACATTTTTCGTCTTGAACTTTTTATGTAAAAATGATGATCTAGTTCGTTAACGGTTGAAATCGGATCAGTGGGAGGGGGTTTATAAAAGGGGTTTTCGGAAATTCGAAATATCTCTGTTGTTATACGTCTGATCAAAAATTGTTGTAGAACCGATCTTTCAATATTGATGCTCTTCAATTGTTACTTTTTACATTTATTCGTGACTCATATGTTGAGGGGCTTATTGTCATTTTCATGTATCCTTTATATATCCTTTATGGCATCCTTCATTAAACCCCGACTTCTACTCATCCGGTTTTTACTTAGAAATAAAGAATATATTGTGAGATTAAATTAGACGTCATACCAAAAGGTGGGAAATTGCTTAGTTTACGCAGCCCCTGCGTGACGGACTTCAATTTTGACATATTAAGAAATTTAATATAATTTTGAACAATTTTAAATAATATAAATGTTCTAGTATATTATTACTAATGGTGTTTGTTAGTTGTCTTTATTACTTGTATTTGTTGTGATTAGTTTTTTATTTGCGTCTTGTAAGTTTTTGTTATTTTTGTATACTCGAGTTTTTATTTTTACATTGTTAAACTTTGAGCCAAATCGCGTTGTTGCGGTTGCTCCTGAATAAATAAATAAAAAGATCCGGAATCTTATATGTATTATTCGGTATACTTTTATTGCGAGTTATTATAGTGCAAATCTGTTATAAATAGCAAGTGACTACTCTATTTGAGTGAGAAGAACCCAGGGGTTGTTTATATCGATCTCTATGTGGGCTATTAATTGTGGCCAGATGTCAGACCTATTCTGCTGAGTGGCTGTTCTAAGAAAGCAGTTCAGCACAACTCTCTCTCTCTCTCTCTCTCTCTCTCTCTCTCTCTCTCTCTCTCTCTCTCTCTCTCTCTCTCTCTCTCTCTCTCTCTCTCTCTCTCTCTCTCTCTCTCTCTCTCTCTCTCTCTCTCTCTCTCTCCCTCTCTCTCTCTCTCCTCTCTCTCCTCTCTCTCTCTCTCTCCTTTCTCTCTCTCCTCTTCTCTCTCTCTCTCTCTCTCTCTCTCTCTCTCTCTCTCTCTCTCTCTCTCTCTCTCTCTCTCTCTCTCTCTCCCTCTCCCTCTCTCCCTCTCCCTCTCTCTCTCTCCCTCTCTCTCTCTCTCTCTCTCTCTCTCTCTCTCTCTCTCTCTCTCTCTCTCTCTCTCTCTCTCTCTCTCTCTCTCTCTCATCTCTTGGGTAGGATCGATAGGCTATTTATTTTATTAGACGATTTAATATTTATTTTCGAAAACCCATCTTTAGTACAACCTCAATTGCTGATTTCCCCTAACGGAAATCTGCTAAAAAACAAAATGGCATTGGAGAGGTCCCTTCGTTCCGGGGAATATTGCTATTAGCCACCACGAGTAATAATTAAAGATATTTTAATCAACAACCAAGAATTACCGGAAGAGAGAGGGAGGATACAAGGAAAGCAGGCAGAAAAAAATGATAACTCAAACCCCTTACGAGAAAGACATAGCTTGTGTTACTAGCACACATCTTTAAGTAAATATAAATAAATAAAAATTTATTTATAGATTTAGTTAAGAAATATCAGGACGTAGGAAATCAGCATAGTTTACGCAACCCCTGCATGACATACATTTTTTTTATTTATAAGATATTTCACCATGTATGACATTTCATCACATATAACATAACTATGCTACTTGCATAATAATCTCAAGATGTGGAACGATTAATATTTTTAATACTTAGATGGATTTTTGTGTTTCAGGTGAAGGGTGCTGTTGGTAAATCCAAGGGCATTTCCTTTCTCGTTTGGGATGTCGGTGGGCAAGAGAAGCTGCGACCTCTCTGGAAGTCGTACACAAGATGCACCGATGGCATCGTCTTCGTCCTGGACTCTGTAGACTCGGAGCGGATGGAAGAGGCCAAGATGGAGCTGGCAAGGACGGCCAGGTCGCCCGACAACGCCGGGGTTCCAGTACTAGTCCTGGCAAACAAGCAGGATCTGCCTGGAGCCAAGGAACCTAAGGAGCTGGAGAAGCTGCTGGGACTCCACGAGCTGACGTCGCACATGTGGGTTGTCCAGCCTGCGTGTGCCATCACTGGAGAAGGCCTGTTCGAAGGGATGGACTGTCTCTACGAGATGATACTCAAGAGGAGGAAACTGGCCAAGCAGTGCAAGAAGAAGGGCAGATAGGAGGCAGAGCTGGCCAACAGCCACATCTCGAGTCAACCCTGAACAGAGGGGAAACATATCTACCAACCTTATACCAAAGGATGTTTTGAGAAAGGTTCCGAGACTCTTATTTCTTGTTCATGGCCTCTTAAATCAAAGTGCGGACAGTGTTGTGTTAACTGTTTATACTTCAATCTTGAGAATGTTACATATGAGAAACTGAATTCGAAAAGAGAAATATATCTTTGTCTACAAGTCTTTCATTTTGTCTACGAAGAAAGATAAATATTTAGCAAGGTTGTTCTCGAAACTTTACATTAACTGTGAAAAAATTCGGCCGCCAAGCGCTTGAAATGGTTGCAGTTTTGCTAGTTTTTTGTTTTCTCAGTTGTCTCCTGAGTGATGAAATTGTTTCTGTTACTTACGGATCTAGTTACTGGTTTATATAGTTGATCTTTTGTTGTAGTTTGAAAGCACTTAGTGTGAAGTTTGTTCGCCGAAATATGGACGAAGAATACGAGTGTCTACTTGTTGAAGAACGTGAAGCGCCTCGACTGTGATTCATGAACCATGTTGTATAATGTGAAAGGACGCTTATATTTTTGTTGGTGTTTTTTTTCTCTCGAAATGAAGAAGAGAAAGAGGAAAGTAGTTGGTGCTTTATATATGCTTTGTAATCTTGTTGTTTTCGCCTTATTGCTTTTACACATAAGTGCGTCGAGAGTTACCAGTTGCATGCAATTCTTCATTAATTTTGTTCGTATATGTTTGTAATCAATGTTATTATAGCTCAAAGAAGAAGAAAAAAAGATAAAATAGATGTGTTTATATATCGACGTTACTTTTGTAAAAGCCTTCCGTGTTTTGAGAATATGTTAGGTGTTTCAGTGTATTTATAAACTAATAGAATTCTTTGTAACCCGTTGTCATCCTTGAGCCACTGGATGGTTGCCCTTAGACTTTGGTTAGCGATCGCTGATCAAATTGGTTTATATGTTTTGCACAAGTCAATATAGATTTTTAACAATACTTGGATTCATTGTTGTGCAAAGGATTGAAATATATGTCTGTAATTTTGGGATTTGTATAGTGGACATTTTCTTGTTATTACAAATATAAGACTATTGCCAAAGAATCATATTTGTAATAAAAAAATACCATATAGATGATGGCTATCCGTGAATTACCACATTAAATAAAAATGTAAGGCTGGAGAGTTTAATATTACTTTTACTTATTAAGCTCAAAAATAAATGTAATGATAATAATAATGCTAAAAATTATTTGTTTTACATTGTAAATATTTTGTGAGCGAAGTCAATGAAGGAACTCTGTAAATGTCACCCTTATTTTGTAATCCAACTCTGAACTATTTTGGTGTATATGTACCCATCAGCATTTTGGGTAAAGATGATTAAACAACTAGCCAAATGTCTAACAAAAAAATGTATGTGCGCTGTATTATAACATTAAAATATTCTGGTTGTTGTATGATTCTGTTCAAGACTGAGTTAAAGCTGAAAGTTATGAGATGTTGGTTTAAATTATTAGAGTGTAATATTTTAGTGTTTAATGTTGTCTGTATAAATTTAATCTGGTTTTGTTGGTTCTGAAAATGCGCACATATTACCCGAAAGTGCAGAGTTAATAAAATTAATAAGAAGTAATAATGCCTTGTTCTTAATGTACTTTTGTTTTGTTATATACCTAAAATAAAAACCGTGTATTTGGTTCGGACTTATGTGTAGTGCAGCTTTTTATGTACATGTTTCAATTAATTCTTTTTAACGCTGAACATAGTATACTCTGCGTTAGATTTTTTTTTAATTTTGTAAGAGTTTAATCTTCAATTGCGGAAATTTTCGCTCTAATTTCTACCAACTTTTATTATTTCATTAAAACTAGAAATTACTTCTAGAAAGTTACTGGTATTTTGATATTTATTCGTTAGGAAAATACAAAAAAAAAAATATTTCAAATTTCCGAAAAGAGCGAGAAAAGCAAATTGTTTAATTGATTTCTTAGATACGTTAAAAATTTGATCTTCGTCATCAAAGGATTATATCAGATGGCAAAATTGGTATTGGTGATATTCTTGGATAATATTTCGTATGAAACTTGAAACATTAAAGCTTCTGTTATCTTAAAATATTTTGACGATTCAACGAAAGTCATTCTTCGATAAGAGTTTTTGACAGACATTGGAAAAATACTTATATAGTTATCCTTTGATTACACATTGCTATAAATTTGTGGTCGTGAAAATATGACCTGTTTAACTTCACTTTAAGTAACCTATGGCAGAAAGTCAAGAAGATAATGAATACTTCAAATGATTATTTTAAAAATCATTTTTATTCCTCTGCTAGTTTCGCGTCCATGTGACGCCTCATCAGAAAATATTCTAATACAAGAAGGCAAACAAACTAACTGCTACATCTTTCTATAGGACTTCCACTAGCAGTGCCAATCCGAAAATGTATTAAAATACAGATTTTTAGAATAATCATTTGAAGTACTCATTATTTTGTTGACCTTGCGTCATAGATTAATTATAGTTAAGGTAAATTTGTCGTTTTCTGTGGATTAATAGTTGTTGGTCAAAATGTTTTTGTTTGTGTAAAATTCTTGAGCTGCACTGCGCTAGGAGGTTGCCGCTTTTGCTATAGTCAGTCCACCCTTTCATTAATACAGTGTTGTTTTAAAAAAAAATTAAACCAATTGCAGAATAAATAATGTAATCTAGATTCTGTACCCTGGAGACCATGTTATGTTGTAAATATTGACAATAAAATACTTAGTTAGCATATTGGCTATCCCAACTGCTGTGAATATGTTATGCTCGCTACTCCTTAATTTTGTATAGTGTATCTTATAGCGTTATGTGTATCTATAAATTTATTGAGTTGCCATTTGTGTGTTTTGTTTTATGTTTGAGTTTTTGTATTATTTTATATAAATGTTAATATTATAGTTATCATTTTTAAAATTACATTAAAAAAAAAATAATAATCTTTCAAGATCACTGACTGACTAATAGTTAATTATTGTAATATTGAATTATATATGTAATATATATATTTATTTAAAATGCACTGCGAAGCCTATATCATTCGGTAAAAAAAAAACTAGATTTTATATCAATCCACTGTACATTATGTCATAAATATAGTTCATAGATTTTACCAAAAAGTAATTTTTAAATTTATTGATACCCGGTCCCTCACAATTTCCTTTCCCAAACCTTGAAGAATATTCGAGGCCAAATTAGTGACAAAGAATATATAATATTCAGCGCACTAAAGAAAAAAAAATCTGCAAAAGAAGGGAAAAATAAAAAAAGTTAATACATAATTAAACAAAAGTGCTTTGATTTATATATTATTACAGCAAGAAAATGTTTTAAAAATACTACTGGAGGAAATGTTTCCATTAAAATGTAACTAATTAAACCTGAAAGGAAAAAAAATAAATAAATTAATACAAAAACGTTATTTAATATAAAAATTGTATTCGTTTTGTGTTTATTAATGAACTTTTTATGAATTTTATTTAAATGTTATTCGTTTGATTTGTATAAATCTGAATTAATTGGATTCTATATTATTGCCAATGTTAAATTACTAGTACAGGCCCCCTTTACAAGAGATTCATTTGTGATCAGGTGGAATGTGTAACTCAAGAAATACAATTACGATGGTATTAGTTTCAATGGCCTAAACACATCAAAATAATTTATTTCTGATAAATTTAAATATAATTTCGAAAAGCTATGTTCAATAATGCATGCATAAGAAGAGGAATCATTTTGTTGCATTTGATTGGAAAATTTTGAACTATTTTCATATTGTTTAACAACATTAACGGAAGAAATTAGACAATACAATTACAACACAACAAACTAAGAACGCAAGCAAATAACAAAACGCAACTAAAGAGAAAAAAAAACACGAATCAACAAATAAAAAAAAGAACAAGAAAAACGAAACATTAAATTTAAAAAAAAATGTATAATGAAACTAGATAATTAAAAACTATCAAGGCTATTAAAATTACGAAAACAATTATATACTTTCAATGGTTAAAATTAAAACTAAAATTAAATAAATATAAATTAGTGTGTACATAAATAAAATGAATAGATTAAATTTTCTTATATCTTAAATATTCACAAACATATGCACTCACTTTCTCTATCACACATACACATACACGCATGCACACACATATATATAGTCAAAAATTTTAGCTGGAGTTAAAAAGATTTAATTTAAGAAGAATTAAAAACATTAAAAATTTAATATTTCTAAATTTGTGTTGATGTCATGTGAATGTTGGAGTATTATGGGAATGTGTGGGCTACCTTCAGTAAGTAAGTCATGAGGGATCTTTAGATGGTCACGTCTTTTGCAGTCTGTTAGTATGTGTTTTATTGTAAGCGGAGCATTACACACATTGCAGTTAAAATTAAATGCCATTCATTTTGATGTATATTATCATTAAAACGTAAAAAGTTTTATAAAGTTGTCTGTTGAATCTATGAAAACATTTCTTAATAGTTTTGAAGACTGTTCTGCAAAATTCTAAGTTATGCCTCCGTTTGAAAAAATCCAGTAACATAAAGGAACTAATACTAGTTCCTGAAATAAGTACTTAGCGTTTCTGCTCAAAGAATATCATCCCATATATATATTACTAGCTCAGATACCCGGCTTCGCCCGGGAATTCATTTGAGGCTGAATGGTGATGGTATTTTTTAGCAGGCTTTACATTGCACAATATTTTGACATTTACCCGTCCCAGTGTTTAGGATTGATACCCGTCTTTGCCGTGGATTTGCTAATAATGGAATTATTTGTTCGGTAAGGCTTCACAGTCTTCGATATTTTTATATTTCCCGTCTCTAATGCATGTAAATATGGTGAATTTTTATTTCAGGCCTCCTCTATAACCCCCCTCCCGTTCGAACCTAAAAATTTTAATATAACTTATAATCATGGAAGAATTAATGCTAATTGGCATACCGAGTTTTGTTAAGTTCGGTTCAGCCGTTAGTGCCCGCTAATGTTTTAACGTATAACACATTTATACTTAGGTATACGACAAAAGTGTATATAACAAAAGTTACTCCAAATAACAAAATAAACAACTTTTGTTATGTTTATATTTGCGGAAAAACCAATAGGAAATGAAATATCACTATTTTTAATTTCAGGCTTTCCTTATAACCCCCACTCCTGCCCGTCCATAGAAATGTTGGTATGGCTTATTATAATGAAGGCCTCACTGCTAATACACATACCGAGTTTTATTTAGTTCGGTTGAGTCTTTTTTGGCAAATAATATTGTTGACTCCCGCTATAATTTTTAGCGTATAACGCATTTAAACTTCGGTATACGACAAAAGTGTATATAACAAAAGTTACTCTAAATAACAAAATAAACAACTTTTGTTATGTGCATATTTGTCGAAAAACCAATAGAAAACGAAATATCGCTATTTTTAATTTCAGGCTTCCCTTATAACCCCCACTCCTGTTCGTCTCAGAGAAAATTAATATAGCCTAAAGTCTAAGTTGGGTTAGTAGTAATATACATACCAAGTTTCATAAAATTCGGTTCAGCCGTTTATGCGTGAAAAGGTAACAAACAAACAAACATACACGAAAGAAACAAAATGCAGATATGGTGTCTATGACATGTGAAACGAAAAGTTATCGTGAAATTTCGCGAAAAAAATCAACGTACAGACAGAGGTTACAATTTTATATATATATATATATATATATATATAAAATTGTAACCTCTGTCTGTACATTGATTTTTTTCGCGAAATTTCACGATAACTTTTCGTTTCACATGTCATAGACACCATAACTGCATTTTGTTTCTTTCGTGTATGTTAGTTTGTTACCTTTTCACGCATAAACGGCTAAACCGAATTTTATGAAACTTGGTATGTATATTACTATTAACCCAACTTAGACTTTAGGCTATATTAATTTTCTCTGAGACGAACAGGAGTGGGGGTTATAAGGGAAGCCAGAAATTAAAAATAGCCATATTTCGTTTTCTATTGGTTTTTCGGTAAATACGCACATAACAAAAGTTGTTTATTTTGTTATTTAGAGTAACTTTTGTTATATACACTTTTGTCGTATACCGAAGTTTAAATGCGTTATTCGCTAAAAATTATAGCGGGAGTCAACCATTTTATTTGCCACGAAAGACTCAATAGAACTAAATAAAACTCGGTATGTGTATTAGCAGTGAAGCCGTCATTATAATAAGCCATACCAACATTTCTATGGACGGGCAGGAGTGGGGGTTATAAGGGAAGCCTGAAATTAAAAATAGCGATATTTCGTTTCCTATTGGTTTTTCCGCAAATATAAACATAACAAAAGTTGTTTATTTTGTTATTTGGAGTAACTTTTGTTATATACACTTTTGTCGTATACCTAAGTATAAATGAGTTATACGTTAAAACTTTAGCGGGGACTAACGACTGAACCAAACTTAACAAAACTCGGTATGTCAATTAGCATTAATTCTTCCATGATTATAAGTTATATTAAAATTTTTTGGTTCGAACGGGAGGGGGGTTAAAAGGGAGGCCTGAAATAAAAATTCACCATATTTACATGTATAAGAGACGGGAAATATAAAAATATCGAAGACTGTGAAGCCTTATCGAATAAATAATTCTATTATTAGCAAATCCACGGCAAAGATGGGTATCAATCCTAAACACTGGGACGGGTAAATGTCAAAATATTGTGCAATGTAAAGCCTGCTAAAAAATACCATCACCATTCAGCTTCAAATGAATTCCCGGGCGAAGCCGGGTATCTGAGCTAGTATATATATATAAAATTGTAACCTCTGTCTGTACATTGATTTTTTTCGCGAAATTTCACGATAACTTTTCGTTTCACATGTCCTAGACACCATAACTGCAATTTGTTTCTTTGGTGTCTGTTTGTTTGTTTGTTTGTTTATTTGTTTGTTTGTTTGTTTGTTTGTTACCTTTTCACGCATAAACGGCTGAACCGAATTTTATGAAACTTGGTATGTATATTAGTACTAACCCAACTTAGACTTTAGGCTATATTAAAATTCTCTGAGATGAACAGGAGTGGGGGTTATAAGAAAGGCCTGAAATTAAAAATAGCGATATTTCGTTTCCTATTGGGTTTTCGTCAAATATGAACATAACAAAAGTTGTTTATTTTGTTATTTAGAGTAACTTTTGTTATATACACTTTTTTCATATACCGATTTATAAACGAGATATACGCTACAACCTACAGCGGAAGTGAACAATTTCATTTGGGACAAAAGACCCAACCGAAATAAATAAAACTCGGTATACGTATTAGCACTAACGCTTTCATTATAACAAGCTACACCAACATTTCTAGGAACGGGCAGGAGTGGGGGTTGTAAGGGAGGCCTGAATTTAAAAATAGCGGTATTTCGATTTCTATTCGTTTTTCGGCAAATATGAACATAACAAGAGTTGTTTATTTTGTTATTTAGAGTAACTTTTGTTATATAAGCTTTTTTCGTATACCGAATTATAAACGAGATATACGCTAAAACATATAGCGGAAATGTACAGTTTTATTTGGGACAAAAGACCCAACCGATCTAAATAAAACTCGGTATGTGTATTAGCACTAATGTATTCATTATAATAAGCCATACCAACATTTCTAGAGACGGGCAGTAGTGGGGGTTGTAAGGGAAGCCTGAATTTAAAAATAGCGTTATTTCGTTTTCTATTGTTTTTTCTGCAAATATGCATATAACAAAAGATGTTTATTTTGTTATTTAAAGTAACTTTTTTCGTATACCGAATTATAAACGAGATATACAGTAAAACTAAAGTAATTTGCTCATAAATATTGATATGCTCAACAATTCTGTCCAATATGAACTACCAGGTACCTCACCGGGAAAAATTAATTCAAATCTATGTTAATATTTTGTCCTTAAAAGCTGAAATCTATGCATAATGCACAGGAGACGGGAAATATGACAATTTGGAGGAATGTGAAGTCTTACAAAAAAAAAAAAACGACGGGTATAAACCCTAAACACTGGACGGGGAAATGTCAAAATATTATGCAAAGTAAAGCCTTGCCAAAAAAATACCATCACCATTCAGCCTCAAATGAATTCCCAGGCGAAGCCGGGTATCTGAGCTAGTATACGAGTATATATATATATATATATATATATATATATATATATATATATATATATATATATATATATATATAGATTTACTGCAGTAGATTCTAATGCTTTGGAGTGAAATGAGAGTTCTTAGTATAAATCGTGTAATTATCCATCGACAAGGTTTTGTTTAAATTTATCAATTTCTGTTGACTGTAATTGCTTCAGTAATTTCTTTACAATCTGTGGGAAGGGTTACTGATAGAAAAATTTCACCTATGTTCCAGTACAAGTATATTCTTTATGTTATAATTTTTAATGCCAGTTTCTCAGTTATCCTATGAGTTTCATCTTGAGCCCGAGACATTCACTGTGTATATCAAGTGTAGTGAACTGGTAAGTATGAATAATGGTGCTTCTTTGGTCTCCATATATAGTGCATTATATTGGCAATAAGAAATTATTTAGGAAATAAAATCCGGAGCACCCTCCGGGAAAAATAAGTGATAATCTGTAGATAACCACTTCCATTAGGGTCAGTGGCACGAAGTGGACATTATTAAAAAACAATACGTGACATTTAAGCTGGTCTAAACTCACTTTATTGTATATTAAGTAAAGGGGAAAATCGAAGGAATAAAAATCAGGGGTTTACTGAACGTTGAAAAAGTAAAAGTTCAAATAACTCATTAAATATTCCAGTTACAGCTGATTCAACACTGTAAAATAAAGCATTGTACATCTCTTCATTGTTGATCAGCTGAGCAAATATAATCTTGTATAAACACATTGAGACGGAGTTCAAGCAACATCTATTAACAAATCGACCAGTGAAAAATGTTGTTATTCGCGCCTTCTTGTTGGTTTCATGAATTTTGAGATGAAGGAGTTCCTCACGAAAGCAAAACTAAGGAACCATAATGCTGAAAGCTTACTGATGAATGGCTGTGAGACGTAGGCAATTACGGGTATCCGACGTAGAACGGTTGGGAACACAAGGTTTATGTAGCTATAAATTCATAAAATGGTATGGTGCCTTTGGACACTGGAGAAGGAGGTAATATGTGAATATTTATTTATTTTGGAGCGTTCGCAGCGAGGCGATATTGCTCATAAAAAAACAAAAAAACAATTTATATAAACAGAATACAAAAATGAAAATAGAAACAAGAAAAAATTAAATAATACAAACTAAGAACGCAAACAAATAACAAAGCTCGACTAAATAACAGAACGCAACAATATAACAAAACACAACTAAATAACGGAACGCAACTAAATAAAACTCAACTAAATAACAGAACGCAACAATATAACAAAACACAACTAAATAACGGTACGCAACTAAATAAAACTCAACTAAATAACAGAACGCAACAATATAACAAAACACAACTAAATAACGGTACGCAACTAAATAAAACTCAACTAAATAACAGAACGCAACAATATAACAAAACACAACTAAATAACGGAACGCAACTAAATAAAACTCAACTAAATAACAGAACGCAACAATATAACAAAACACAACTAAATAACGGTACGCAACTAAATAAAACTCAACTAAATAATAGAACGCAATCAAATAACAAAACAACGAAAAACAACAATAAAACACAAAACAACAAATAAATTAAATAAACAAAAACAAAACATTAAGTTCAAAAACAAAAAAAATCTTGTAAGGAAACTAAATAATTAAAAACTATAAAGACTAATAAAATTACGTAAACAATTATATAATTTTAGTGGATAAAAACTATATATAAAATAGAGGCAGTCGATTTGAGACGGCAATAGGTTGCAAAGGAGTGACCCAGCCGGTTTCGAGAAACGCTCACACACACTTTCTACACACACTTTCTACACCGATGAAAACATTATAGGGTTTATGTTTTGGAAAAATGGGATTGTCGCAGAATGGCTGGTTCCAGTAGACGGCTAGGTACAAATGAGAAGAGAAAATTCTGAATGAGGTAAGTATATGTTGACGTTTAATCAAAACTAATGGAGTAAAGGAGAGTGAAAATGTTGAACTTGTGGAAGAAGAACTACGTTTTGAAGTCTTCCTGGACTTCATTGTATAAGAGTGCCAGTAGCTGAATTAAAATGATTTTTCTAGACATCGATCAAAATAGTTGTGATAAATTAAAGGTCCGTCGTGCAGGGGTTGCGTGAACTAAGCAGATTTCCCACTTGAAGTTATACAATATAGAGTCGTATAGAGTAAATCTCCATACGAACAGTTACGGAAACGGCCGAACTAGCTTTCGGCGGAAACGAATAGAATCGACCTTAGCCGATGTCATGTGGTCTGTTATCCAAACCCACTTAATAAAAATGCAAATATCTCGTTTAATATTCAAGATAGAGAATAAATGTATATAACCATATTTATAGTAAATTTAATTTGCAATAGGATTGATTCTATACAATGTTTCGATCCGACATATATTAACAGAGATATTTAAAAATTCGGACTGGTCCGATTTCAGCCATTAACAAACTTGATCTAGAGTTTTACATAAAAAGCTTAAATATCAAGTTTGGTAACGATCAAGCAAAAATTGCGACCTCTAGAGCGTTAGAAGACACAGACACACAAACATATATATATACTAGCTCAGATACCCAGCTTCGCCCGGGAATTGATTTGTGGCTGAATGGTGATGGTATTTTTTTCGCAAGGCTTTACTTTGCACACTATTTTGACATTTACCTATCCCAGTGCTTAGGGTTAATACCCGTTGTTGGCATTTGTTAATAATAAAATTAATAGGTTTTAGCGTATATCTCGTTTATAATTTGGTATGCAAAAAAAGTGTATATAATAAACGTTACTCTAAATAACAAAATAAACAACTTTTGTTATGTTGATATTTGCCGAAAAACCAATAGGAAACGAAATATCGCTATTTTTAATTTTTGGCTTTCCTTATAACGCCCACTCCTGCAATTCCTAGAAATGTTGGTATGGCTAGTTATAATGAAAGCGTTAGTGCTAATACATATACTGAATTTTATTTATTTCGGTCGGGTCTTTTGTCCCAAATAAAATTGTTCACTTCCCTTATAGGTTTTAAGGTATATCTCGTTTATAACTCGGTATACGAAAAAAATGTATATAACAGAAGTTACTGTAAATAACAAAATAAACAACTTTTGTTATGTTCATATTTGCCGGAAAACCAATATGAAACGAAAATATTTTAACTTCTGGCTTCCCTTATAACCCCCACTCCTGTTCGTCTCAGAGGATATTAATATAGCCTAAAGTCTAAGTTGGGCAAGCACTAATATACATACCAAGTTTCATAAAATTGGGTTCAGCCGTTTATGCGTGAAAATGTAACAAACAAACAAACATGCACGAAAGAAACAAAATGCAGTTATGGTGTCTATGACATGTGAAACGTAAAAGTATCGTGAAATTTCGAGAAAAAAATCAATGTACAGACAGAGGTTAAAATTTTATATATATATATAGATAGATAGATAGATAGATATAATTATGAACGGACCCTCATCTCTTAGGTAGGATCGACAAACATTTGAGGAAAATTTGGAAAATCGGGTCATGAGTACTACCTCAATTGCTTTCCCTTAAGGGAAATCTGCTAAAATGGAGACGTACCACACCACTCAGCTGTTAATATCGATACATTAAAATATATATATTATTAAAATGATAAATATTTTACGTTCTTGTCAGGTAAATGTTAATTTGATTTATACCATACTCGATATTGAACCGTTTCAGTCAACTCTACATATCATAATTTTTATTGACGGAAGATGAACCTGAAATGGAGGGGGTGGGTTCGAAAATTCAAGATATCTCCGTTATTATGAGTAGGATCGTAAAACGTTACAAAACCAATCATTTTAATCTATTGATTTATGCGTAGCACAATATTTAGCGAGTTATTCGTACTTTATTGTATTCTGTAATCAGTAACGACCCCTCCCATCTCCCCGTCTACTCATAAACACAGAATAAGTGATGAGTTGAGATCACAAGCGTGTTATACCAGAAGTGGAAAATCTGCTTAGTTTACGCAGCCCCTGCGTGACGGACTTTTTATTAGTCGCCAAGTGTATAACATTGTTCCTGCAGTCATTAAGGGAGATACTTTAAGCAACATCCAGAATTACAAAGTGCTGCAGTAGAAAATTCCATTTCTATGTTAATTGGAGGGTGAATATTGAAGCCGGGCCCTTCCATGGGAGCCTTAATGATTATTTGCTCTGCTTCCATTGCCAAGGGTGCGGTCATTCAAATTATACAAACCGAAATGCAGATTGGAAAGCTTCTCCGAGCGAAAGGGAAATTTCGCTCGAACGAAATTGTTTCGAGATCAGTCGAATAAAAGCGGAGGGGATTGGAAGTGTCGCCATATAATATTTGGAATTATGGCTGTGTTAATTCAGAGTTATTGGTATTTAAAATGGTTCTGGTCTTACTGTCTAACGCTTTAATTAAGCCAGCTTTGCAATAACAGCTTTCCGGTCACCGCCTCCATACTTTCCACGAGCGTGATCCTAGTCACGGGTGAAATCACAATTTGCATAAATGTTGTGACATAAACGTCAAACGGGTTAATAAATATCTCTGTTTTATTGGAGGAAAGTCTCAACTATTCAAGCGGCACTTGCCATACCAAGAAAAAGTCCGTCACGCAGGGGCTGCGTAAACTAAGCAGATTTCCCACGTGAAGTTTTGCAATAGAGAAATCTGCCTACTAACAGCCGTAGTAGTAAGTAACCTCTAAACCTATTCACGAGAGGGACGAATAATTACAAAAACGGCCGCCAGAGCTCACGGCGGAAAGTCCGAACATAGCCACTGCTGCCGAGCACATGCAGAATACAAATGCAAATATCTCAGTTAATATTCAAGATAGAGAATAAATGTATATAACAATATTTATAGTAAATTTAATTTCCAATAAGATTGATTCTATAATATTTTTCGATCCGACGTATAGTAACGGAGATATTTTGAATTTTCAAAAATCCCCCCCTCTAAACCCCCCTCCCACTGGTCCGATTTCAGCCATTAACGAACTTGATCTCTCTTTTTACGTAAAACGCTTAAATATGAAGTTTGGTAACGATTAAACAAAAATTGCGACCGCTAGAGCGTTAACAGACAAATATATATATATATATAGATATATATATATATATATATATATATATATATATATATATATATATATATATATATAATTTTGAACGGACCTCATTTTCGTCATCTCCTGGGTAGGATCGATGGACATTTGAGGAAATTTTTCAAAACTCGCGTCATGAGTACGACCTCAATAGCTGATTTCCCTTAAGGGAAATCTGCTAAAACTTAAATTATACCTACTTAACGCACAAATTAGCAGCTGATTGACTGACGTTAAAAGGAAACTGACGTGGACAACACATGACTCTCTTATAATCCTATTAAATTAAACATATGGTTTCTTTTTCTGAATTTCATTTAAACTATTTCATTTGAAAGTGACCTACGATATCTCGGTTTTCATTCTGCATAATTTACACATATTTTTATGCTAAACAAAATTGGTCTTATAGAAGTCTTCAGTATCTTTAATAGCTTCGGAGAAATTGGCAAATAAGCATAATTCCTTAAAATCAGTTATTCAGATTGTTTTCAAGGCACCATTTTCGAAAAGGTTTCTCAAATGTCTAGTTATGACGAAAATGAGGCCCGTTGAAAATTATTTATTTATTTACTTGTCTACCAGCGGTCGAAATATTTTGTATTGTTATCAAACTCGATATATAAGCATTTAATGCAAAATTAAATATAATGTTCGCTGAAAGCTGAAATCGGAGGAGGGGTTTAGTGGGGATGAAAAAGGAAAATATGGAGGAGTATGAAAAATCTTACATCTGAGAAGACTATAGAAGTCCGTCACGCAGGGGCTGCGTAAACTAAGCAGATTTCCCGAGTGAAGTTTTACAATAGGGAAATCTGCCTAATAACAACTGTAGTAGTAAGAAACCTCTAAACCTAAAACTAATTTAGGGCGTAATAACCCAGTAGTTTCTAGCCCCAAAAAACAGTTGACCTAACCTCTAAACCTATTCACAAGACCGCCAGAGCTCTCGCCGGAAAGTTCGAACATAGCCTACTGGTGACCAGACGCAGAATACAAATGCAAATATCTCGGTTAATATTCAAGATACAGAATAAATGTATAGAACAATATTTATAGTATATTTAATTTTCAATAAGATTTATTGTATACAATTTTTCGATCCGAAGCATAATAACGGAGATATTTTGAATTTTCCGAAAATTCCCCCTCTAAACCCCCCCTCCCACTGGTCCGATTTCAGCCATTAACGAACTTGATCTTCCTTTTTACATAAAACGATTAAATTCCGAGTTTGGTAAAGATCAAACAAGAATTGCGACCGCTAGAGCGTTAACAGACAAATATATATATATATATATATATATATATATATATATATATATATATATATATATATATAATTTTGAACGGACCTCTTTTTCGTCATCTCCTGGGTAGGATCGATGGACATTTGAAGAAATTTTTCGAGACTCGCGTTATGAGTACGACCTGAATATCTGATTCCCCTTAAGGGAAATCTGCTAAAAAAGTCCGTCACGCAGGGGATGCGTCAACTATGCAGATTTCCCACGTCAAGATTAATAATAGATAAACACACATACTGCTAACAGAACAACAACTGAATATTAAATGAATAAATACAAACGGTAATAAGAAATCATTCCCCTGCCGGCGTGAAGCGCCTCAAATGTAAACAAACAGCTCTGCAACGGCTCACCGGAAAGAAAAACAATAACTGAAACATATCAGGATATAACATAATCATTTTAGTAGTCCAAGTATTTAAGACGTGGGGGGGGGGCACAAGAACGTATTAGGGTCTATCTCGTATAATAAAGGTCACTAGAAAAAAATATTCGGTAATTAAGCTTCGAATAATGTGGTTCATTATACAACAGAGAATTTTTTACATAACAGGAGTAGAAATGGAGTTTTACTGAAGGCTGAAAACTGAAAAAGTCCGTCACGCAGGGGCTGCGTATGCTAGGCAGATTTCCCTCGTGAAGTTTAGTAATAGATAAATCTACATTCTGGTAACACAACACCTCTGTGAATATTAAGTGAATAAATACAAACGGAAATAAGAAATGTTTCATCCAATTTCAATAACCTGCCGACAGGAAGCGTTAGAAATTTAATGATACAGGTCTGCCAGCCTCACACCGGAAAGAAAAACCATTACTGAAATATATCAGAATATAACATATTAAATTTATTGAGAAAGTACTGTAATTAATAATGAGTCAGAATAATTGTTATCTCAATCAATACAATTTTATTAGTACGGAGGGGGGGGGGGGTGTCGCCAGAACATATTTGCATGTATCTCGTATAATAAAGGTATCTTGAATACAATTTTTGGTATTTAAGCTTCGAATAATGTGGTTATTTTATGTAGCTGAGTATTGTTTCCGTAACATGAGTAGAAGTGGCGGTTTGCAGATGGCTGAAAAATGAAAAATGCAAATATCTCGGTTAATATTCAAGATAATGAATAAATGTATGAATCAATAATTATAGTAAATTTAATTTGTTCAAAATTGGTTCTATACAAATTTTTGATCCGACGTGTGGTAACGGAAATATTTCGAATTTTCGAAAATCCTCAACTCTAAACCCCCCTCCCACTGGTCCGATTTCAGCCCTAAACGAACTTGATCTTTCTCTTTACATAAAACGACTAAATACGGAGTTTGGGAACGATCAAACATAAATTGCGACCGCTAGAGCGTTAACAGACAAATATATATATATATATATATATATATATATATATATATATATATATATATATATAATTTTGAACGGACCTCATTTTCGTCATCTCCTGGGTAGGATCGATGGACATTTGAAGAAATTTTTCGAAACTCGCGTCATGAGTACGACCTCAATAGCTGATTAAACAATAAATGCGACCGCTAGAGCGGTAACAGACACACACACACACACACACACACACACATATATATATATATATATATATATATATATATATATATATATATATATATACACAGGTTTGAACGGACCTAATTTTCGTCATCTCGTAGGTAGGATCGATGGACATTTAAAGAAAAATTTCGAAAATTGCGTCATGAGTACGACGTTAAGGGAAATCTGCTAAAATACAAATATCTCGGTAAATATTCAAGATAGAGAATAAATCAATTTAACAATATGTATAGTAAATGTAATTTGCATTACGATTCATTCTTTACACTTTTTTGATTCGACTTATAGTAACGGAGTTATTTCGAATTTTCAAATGTCCCCCCGTCTGAATTCCCCCTTCCCCTTATCCGATTTCAGCCATTAACGAACTTGATATTTCTTTTTACATAAAACGATTAAATGTCGAGTTTGGTTACGAGCAAAAAAAACATTGCGACCGCTTGAACGGTAACAGACAAAATATAGACTTACAACATACTTTCGTGGCTCAAGTAAGTCATTTGAGTTAAGGCGTCGGTTTTAACCTCACTAGTTTTACCGAGAATCGTGAGTTCGATTCCAACCCAGTAGGGAATAAGAATTTATTTAGCTGCTAACACATTAAATAAAATCCATTGTCCCCTTCCTACCTAGAAAAGGATATCATAGGTAGATAAACCGTCCCAATTCGCCTTAGTTGTGGACGTTATAAAACTAAAATATAAAATCTTTAATTTAATTTAAATTATTATTTTATTATTTGGTTTGTGCCCCACAGCGATGGTGATTGACATAATTAGAATAATGTATTTACTCCCTCATGCACTTACCTTTGTTGTACTTTATTTTCATATTATGGAAAATATTCCTTTAATATCTGATTGTTTCTCATATCCGTACTTTGTCAAAAGAATATAATAAAAGTTAACCCTTTCAAATCTTTTTAAGTATGCTGTAGACCTATTCTATTTTGTGTTATATGTTTTTGTAAATGTTTATGTGTTTTAGATATGTTAGTATTTGTGGAATATATTGGCTGCTGTCAGTTAATAGTTCTCTCATATCGTGGGGTATGTGAAGGTTTTTTCGTTGGATGCAGTCTGTCAGTATGTGTTTTATCGTAAGGTGTTTGTTAAATGAACGACGCTTTACATGTTTATGCTGAGAGTTACACTTAATGAAAGTTTAATATTGTGAGTTATTGATTTTAACTCAGTTTTCTCTATCTAGAGAATTAATGGAGCAGATAACATTTAACTTACGGGTTTAGTCTGGAAATGACAAACATAGAGTAAATGTGAATGGGCTTACTGTAATAATGTTTCATTTGTGTCAGGGCCTATCTTGTGTGCGTTGCCCCATTACATGTGAATGAGTAAATGGCCTTTCGTGACTAGAGTCAATGAGAAAATGGTGGAAAATATGATGGGTTACCTCCGTTTAACCCATGGGTCAACATGGCATGTCTGTCATGCCGGATTATTTATCTACCAAACAACAATTCTCAAACATCCTATAATAAATACGTTTTATCCATTGATTGGGCGTGAGTTTTGTGGAAACGAGAAACAATAATCATTGTATTTCTTAAAGGAATAGTCTAGTAAAAACTTCATTAATTTACGATGTGAAATTAAAATTTTAATATAGTAAGTAAATAGTTTAATAAAAAGTTCGTCACGCAGGGAATGCGTAAACTAAGCAATTTCCCAGAATGTGGAGTTAAAAATGTTTTTTTTTTACTAAACAGTTATTAATAACGAATGACATCACGATTAGGGACGTTGCGATACTACCGATATGGGTAGGTATCGATACTTTTGTTTCGATACTAGGAGTATTGGTATCGATACTTTGCTTCCGATATTTCAACGGTATCGCAACAAAAAGATGAGTATCGGTATCGAACGTTTGATAATTTAATATCAACTAATTACATTAAAAGTAAATTAATAAAAATTTAAATTCGAAATTTCGAATTTATAGTAAATAAAATACATGATAATGAGTACGATATTTCAAAGGCGTGGGACAAAGGATAACCGCCAATTGAGGATTACCTACGTTCTTCATCAATTTCCATAATGAAACAAAAAAAAATAATTTTTTTTTAATTTTAAGAAACAAGAAAACGTTTTTAAAGAGATAAAACTGACGTTTTATAACAGTAATAAATCACAATTTTTTTTTCTAAAAAACCTGATTTAATAATCAGAGGTGTTTCGATACCGATACATTTGGTATCGATACTTTTAATGCGATATTATCTTAGTATCGATACTTTTATACCAGTATGGTATCGATACCAGATATCGGATCGAATCCAGTATCGCAAGGTCCCTAATCACGATGTCATATTTATAACAAATATTGCCCACGTAGTTACGTACAGTGAAGAGGAATCGATTTAGAATTCTTTTCCCCTTATTCTTCAAGGTCCTAAAAAACGTTAATTTGATCGTTATAGTTATAACAGAAATCAAGCAACGTCGATTGCCGGCAAAGTAACTATATATATATATATATATATATATATATATATATTAGCTAAGGTACCCGGCGATGCCCAGGAAATCATTGCTGACTGTATAATAATGGTATTTTTAAAGCAAAGCTTCAATGTGCATAATTACACTTCCCGCCAGGGAGTAATGTTTTTCTGTAAGAGCCAGATAACGAACTGTAGGGAACTTTTAGAATAGTAATTTTAGTTTTGAAGAATAAATGAAATGGCTTCCTAATAAATCCATTTCCCCTGTTTGAACAATGTGAATACATTAAATCCTACTCATGGATAGCAGTTGTTATAATTAAATATCATATATAATGTACATATTTTCTGTCAGAAGACAATCCGAGCACACATGATTTAAGGTTAGTTATACAGATAACAGTAATTGTGAGTAGAAAGTAATTCCAATAATGCCAACATTTCTGAGGACATAAGTTAACTCAATTAACTGTGTTACCCTCCCGACAACTTTAGCTCCCGCATGAGGGTTATCAACATCGTTTTACTTAAATTATTAATTCAACACATTAAAACAAAAAAACTTATAATTTTCTAACTAAAAACCATTTAATTTATATTAAAAAAGCGGACTGAAGGGATGAGCCCCTTTCTGCAGCCTAAATAACTCTTAAACAGTCATACTCAGTTTAAACGCATATTGTCTTTTGTTATAATGACTTACCAAGTAACGTTTAATAGTTATACATAGTAGGTAGTTATTTTAATAACGTCAAGATATCGGAGGAAATAAGACAATATATACCAAAATTAAAAAGTTTGATTCCTTCAGTTTGAATGTTCTTACAGTTTACATTTCTGTTGGTACTAAATATCCGTGTTATTTTTTTGTGAAAGCATATAACAAATGAGGTGGGGGGAGGGTGATAATTTCTAAACCCAATAATCTGAATCATTTTACAGCTATCATATAAGTCTAATAACATAACATCATCTGTCATGATATACCTATATCTAATAAACATTAAAGAGACTAATAAAATTTGCCAAAATTTAAAATTGCTATAGTATTTTAGTTTATTATAGGGTTGGCAAATAAGTGCTTTCGGTTTTTGTATTCATGTTTTGTTTAGAATGTGTCACATTTATCTGATGCAATTAATCCCAAGGGAGGATTGTTTATCCTATTTGTAATATGTAAACAGTTATGTCTGTCGACACTTGTTAAGATTAGGTCAGTATTGCGTTTGTGATCCAGCTGAGAAGATGGACGGTAATTTATTGCATTATAGCCATATTTTGCTGTATTATTTCAAAAAAGGAAAGGGAGCTGCAGAGGCTCATAAAAAAATATGCGGGGTCTATGGGGATAAAGCCTTAACAGAGCGCACGTGCCGAAATCGGTTTGCCAAGTTTAGGGCAGGGAATTTGACATAAACGACGCACCACGACCTGGTCGTCCACAAGAAATTGAAACCATTGATGTTAAGGCTATAGTCGATCAAAATCCTTCCCAATCAGTGCAAGACATTGCTGAGGCCCTAGACATACCACATACAAGCGTAGAAAATCATTTGAGGAAGCTCGGTTACGTTTCTATGCTGGATGTTTGGGCCCCCCACTCTCTGACCGAAGCCAACTTGGCAAAACGCATTTCCATTTGCGATTCCCTGCGAAAACGTCAAGAAAACGATCCATTTCTTAAAAGACTTGTGACAGGGGATGAAAAATAGATTGTCTACGATAATGTGGTGCGAAAAAAATCTTGGAGACCTAGCAATGAACCACCTGGAACCACATCTAAAGCGGGATTGCGCCCCAAGAAGTTAAAGGGTTCTGTATGGTGGGATTTCAAGGGTGTGATTTTTTATGACCTGCTGCCACAAGGTAAATCAATCGATTCCACTCTATACTGCTCACAATTAACAAAATTGAATGAATCAATTCGACGAAAACGCCCAGAACTGGCAAATCGAAAGGGTGTCGTCTTCCATCATGATAATGCCAGGCCCCACACTTCGTTAGTCACCCGCAACAAATTGTTAGCCCTTGGATGGGATCTTTTGCCCCACCCTCCCTATTCACCGGACCTTGCTCCTAGTGACTACCACTTCGTCCGGTCTCTACAAAATTCCTTAGGTGGAAAACGGTTTAAAAACGAACAGGGTGTCAGGGAGCACCTTAATCATTTTTTCTCTAATAAACCACAGACATTCTATGAGCATGGGATTATTCAGCTGATGGAGAGATGGGGTAAATTAATAGAAAATAACGGACATTACATTGTAGATTAAAATAACAATTATGTTCAAAATATACACTAGTTTTCTTTCAACTTAAAAAACCGAAAGGACTTATTTTCCAACCCTATATTTGTATACTGGGTTAAACGACAAAAGTGTATATAACAGAAGTTACTGTAAATAAAACAAAAAACAACTTTTGTTACTTTCATTTTGGCCAAAAACCAATAGGAAACAGAATATCCCGATTTTTCATTTGAGGTTTAACGTTAAAAACCCCGGTTTCTTCTCTGTGAATATCAATAATTTCTTAAATTGGATTAGTAGCAATACACGTATCAGTTACATGAAGTTCGGTTCTGTAGTTTTTTGTTTTTTAAATTTATTTGTACAGGAGCACCCGCATCTTGGCGATTTGGCTCAAAGTTTCACAATGTAAAATGAAAACAAAATTATAGAAAAATAACAAAAACTGAAACAACAAATAAAAAATTAAATACAACAAATAATCATTAAATACTAGTAATAAAGACAATTAATAAACATAAGACATAAATAAACAAACATAAATAAACATTAGACTAGTAATAAGGGCAATAATTTAAAATGATTTTAATTAAAAAAATATGTTATTCCTATATACTAGTA
Organism: Riptortus pedestris; assembly: GCA_019009955.1. Lineage (NCBI taxonomy): Eukaryota > Metazoa > Arthropoda > Insecta > Hemiptera > Alydidae > Riptortus > Riptortus pedestris. Next base: position 13,047,581 of record CM032232.1, read on the forward strand.
CATTTATATTATTATTTTTTTTTTTATTTATTCAGTTTTGTGCCTCACAGCGATGGTGATTGGCATTATTAGGATGATATATTTAGTCCTTCATGTGCTTACCTTTTTTTGTAGTTATATATTATGGAAAATATTTCTTTAATACCTGATTCTTTCTCATATCCGTGCTTTGTCCAAAGAATACAATAAAAGTTAATCCTTTTAAATCTTTTTAGGTATGCTGTAGACCTATTCTATTTTGTATTATATGTTTTTGTAAATGTTAATGTGTTTTAGATATGTCAGTATTTGTGGAATATATTGGCTGCTGTCTGTTAATAGTTCCGTCATATCGTGGGGTATGTGAAGTTTTTTCGATGGGTGCAGTCTGTCAGTATGTGTTTTATCGTTAGGTGTTTGTTGCAGTATTTGCATATAAGGTTTTCAGTCCTTGTCATTAAGTGTCTATGTGTGGCCGATCCTGAGTCTGGCAAGAACTACTTCCCCCCGTCTAGTACTCCTATAGCTCGAAGGCCACTCCTTAATAGGAGTTTGTGCATGAAAAGCTAACTAACAATCAGATACCTAAACCAAAAATTATATCGTTTCAATTTCTTGTGAAACGAAAAAGTATCATGACATTTCGAGAAAAAAATAAATGTACTGGCTGATGTTACAATTAAATATATACAATGTTTTTTATTTTACTACATACGTAAAAATTATCTTTAAACTTTATTTATTTTATTATAAACAGGCACCGAACTCGCGAGAGTTATTGGTGCCTAGGTGGTCAAGATTCCATTTTCGTTTTCTTTCCTTGTGATAGGCAGTCCCTCTCTTCAGAGATCCCTTCTTTTAGCCATCCGTCATCCTCGCTTATGTTGCATCTCTCCTATTGTTCTCTATTCACGATCCTGTGACAAATTGGAAAAACAGAGCAGTATTTTGTATATATAATCAATTTGATACATAAATATTTATCTCACTTTCTTGTTGCCCATTTGTTGAAGTCCTATTATATTTAAAGTCTTTAAAGTTTAGAAGTCATTTTTTTTAAAGTTGTTAACCTAGATGTTAATGACCGAAATAGTAGGAGAGGATAGTTAGAGAACGGGTGCATTTTTATTATTATTTAATTGTATTTTTTTTTTTGTCAGCTCTCAGTAAATCTCAAATCCTACTCCATATTACATTCTCATTGAGCAGTTGCCTTACGAAATGTTCAATTGAAGTAGGTTTTTACTAAAGGGAGAAATAGAGAATTAACTGTGACTTGAAATCTATTGTATGTTGTTCCTTCACTTGGGAAATCTGCTGAATATACGCAGCCCTTCGTGACGGGCTGTTAGCCCTTTCGACTAAGAATATTAACCACATATAATAGAGATGGCGTGAGTATTTCTGAATATGAATAGGTCTTTTTCGCTTCGAATCGAATAATGGTTTTCTATTCGTGTCGTGCAAAATTATAAACCTTCTCTCTAATGGCCCCAAGGAATACTTTTTATAAATAGCTTGCAGCAAGGTTGTGCAGTGAATTTTCGTGCTAACAGCCCAATCAAACCGCTATTCATATTCATTCCGTTTAACTGGTGAATTTAAATTTAAAATTCTCCGCCCCACCCCCCTACGACAGAAGTAAAATCAATGTTGGAATCCTTCCAGCGGGCTAAATATCACGTTTTGTATAATTAATGGTTACCCCCCTGAACCAGAATTCAGAATTAATCAGTATATTTTCATACCGTTCCAATGTCTTCGTATGCTAAAATGTGAGAATAATAATTTATCAATTAAGCTCCTAGAATTCTATAGTCCATTACATTATAATTGAGGTCTCGTGGTATAGATTTTGTAATTTCCCCATTGGTACAACTTACATTGTTGGGGAATCTAAAATGATATACAAGATGGAATATAGGCTTTATTGGCGAAAGGGAAACTTCATATATCTCGTGTTTAATGTTGTATCTATATACATATATATATATATATATATATAAGTCAGTTAACGCACCAGTGGTCGTTACCAAACTTCATATTTAAAAGTTTTATGTAAAACTGAAGATCATGTTCTTTAATAGCTGAAATCGGACCAGTGGGGGGGGGGGGCATTAGTGTAGGAATTTCGAAAATTTGAAATATATCCGCTATTGTATTAAGTATTAATCTCATTGTAAACGTAATCTTCTATAAATATTGTTTTTTACGTTTTAGCAGATTTCCCTTAGGGGGTATCAGCTATTGAGGTCGTACTCATGACGCGATTTTCGAAATTTTCTTCAAATTTCCATTAATCCTACCCAGGAGATGAGGAAACTGAGGCCCGTTCAAAATTATGTATATATATATATATATATATATATATATATATATATATATATATATATATATATAAATTTGTCTGTTAACACTCTAGCGGTCGTAATTTTTGTCTAATCGTTCCCTAACTCCATATTTATTCGTTTTATGTAAAATGAAAGAGTATGTTAGCTAAAGACTGGATCGGACTGGGAGGGTTGTTTTAGGGGGAGGGGGATTTTCGAAAATCCGAAATATTTCCGTTACTATTAGTCAGATCGAAATATTGTACAGAACCAAACATATAGCAACTTACATTTACTATAAATATTGCTATATAGGTTTATTCTCTATCTTGAATATTAACCAAGATATTTGTATTTTTAAAAAGTGTGTGCGGATAACGGACGAGATGAGATCGGCTTACTTCGGTTCTAGTCGTGAGTTTCCGCCAAAAGCTAGTTTCCCCGTTTCTGTAACAATCTCGGAAATCTGCTTAGTTTACGCAGCCCCTGCGTGACGGACTTTTATTTTCACTATCTTGATTATTAACCAAGATATTTGAATTTGTTTCGTTTTAGCTCATAACCCCCACTCCTACTCATGCCATATTAATAATAAACTGTTATTATAGAAGCACATTATTTGAAGCCTAATTACCAAATACAGTGTTCTCCTTTAACTTTTGCTTTTTTAGATTGTAAATGCAAATACGTGAGGCATTTTGGGAAGCTGCTTAGTTTGCTCAGCCCCTGCGTGACGGAATTTTATTGTTCTTAGGAAATACCTATTTGGCTTGTTGAAAAGACTGTGTTCTTGGCGGGTAAAAAACCCGGCAAAAGAAATATAATATCAGATAAATCTTAACCTTGTCATGACTCTGCTTATAGAAAGAAAAATCTATTGTCTTGTCACAACTTGTGTACATAGATCACTTGCTCCAGGGTGGGAAAGAAAAAAAAACCTTTTTCAAGACAAACTTTGACAAAAAGAAGTTGGTGGCCGCACCTGACGAGCTATGTCCTTGTAAATCACGAAGATTATAAAAAGTGAGGAAGGGAACGGTTAAAGGAGACTTGTGAAGAACCATCAACTGCACAATGAGCCAGAAGAAAGGCTAACCTACATTTCCCATGGAATTTCTTCCCTTGTTACTTTGCATCGCTTCCTTTTAATTTCTCATGCTCTGCGAATAGTGATGAGCGGCTGACGTATTTAGGGCTTTTCTTGTGAACTATTCCACTTCGGGCTGTATCAAATGGATTAGCTGCTTCTATGAAAGATGGTCGGACTACTTGTTTGCTTAGAGGATTCTTAACCTGGTGATGGCTAGGGCCATGAAATCAGAAAAACTCCGTCACGCAGGGGCTGCGTAAACTAAGCAGATTTCCCACGTGGAGTTTTACAATAGATAAACATACATGAAGGGTTGCTAGCAAAAACCCCAATAGTCAAAAAATCACTTTTTTGGTAAATTAAAAGAAAAACGTTTATCTTCATTCCGCGAGGGAGTGAAATTTTGATACTTTTTTCGCAGATTTCCCTTAAGGGAAATCATCTATTGAGGTCGTACTCATGTCGCGATTTTCGAAAAATTTCTTCAAATGTATATCGATCCATTACTTCGATGTATGTATCGGTCCTACCCAGGAAATGACGAAAATGAGGTCTGTTCAAAACTATATACATAAATAAATATATATATGTCTGTTAACGCTCTATCGATCGCAATTTTTGTTTGATCGTTACCAAACTAGAAATTTAATCGTTTTATGTAAAAAGGAAGATCTAAGTTCGTTAACGGCTGAAATCGGACCAGTGGGAGCGGAGTTTAGAGGGGGATTTTCGAAAATTCAAAATATCCCCGTTACTATACGTCGGATCGAAAAATTGTATAGAACCAATCTTATTGAAAATTAAATTTACTATAAATATTGTTATATACATTTATTCTCTATCTTGAATATTAACCGAGATATTTGCATTTTTATTAAGTGTAACGGACGAGCTATGGCCGCTTCTATTCGTTCCCTAGTAAAGCTAGTTCGGCCGTTTCCGTAACTGTTCGGCACTCGTATGGAGATTTCTCTATTGTATAACTTTACGTGGGAAATCTGCTTAGTTTACGCAGTCCCTGCGTGACGGAGTTTTTAATAAACTTCTTGGGGGACCAGGAATGTTATCACTGCTAATTTACAAATGATCAAATATATCCATTCTCTTTCAAAGGGGAAGAAGAATGTTCTGGACTAATGAGGTTTTTGGTGGAATTCAACAAAAAGCTAAAAGTCAAATATCATATAGATTTGGTAGAGGAAATAGTATTCGGCATATAAGTTACTTACTTGTTTATTAGTAGGGCTAGGATTTTCATGTAATTAAAAATGCCAAATATNGTAAATATATATGTATTGAATTTGATACAAATATGTAAATAATTATGTAAAATTAGTGAAAATATGTAAACAGTGAATAACCTAAAACAGTTTGTACTCTCATTATTTTTATTACAATACAAAAACGGTTTTATTTTAAACATAAAAATACAAAAACAAAAACTTTTTAATCACTGTAAGGAAAACAGTTTGAGACTAAATGCATTTTAAAAATTTTCAAACGTAAAACTACGTCGATTGGGCCTTAGTATCGACTTGAATCTGCTGAATGAGCGTTCGACGTCAACTGATGTAACTGGAGCATTTCGGAAAGCGGCTATTTCAGAATAGCCCCCTGAATGTTTCGTTTGGAAAACTCACGAAGATATTTTAAAACTCGTTCTTTGTTTTTCCTTGCGACTTTCCCCATTTCGACAAAAATGAAAAATTGAATTAATCACAAAATATAATTTTCAAAATCGTGTTTGACAAGAGTGGCACGCACTTAACCACTCACAAATAAAACACTAATTATGAAATAGGTTTGGTTTTGTTTTATTCAGAGCCAAAACCAAGGGAGATGGAATCACAGAATTGTTTTGTAGGGTTTGGTTCTAAGAAGCAATCAACAGTGGCAATAGAAGGGCCAATTCTTGTGAAAAAACTTTCTTCATGCACTCGTTATTCAGTTTTTGTTTGTAAAGAAATAGAAAAATTTAAAAATTAACAAATATGGAGTAAAAATATGTAAAAATTCCCAAAGTGTGTAAGAAATATGTAAATTTAGTCAAATATGTAATAATATGTAAAATTAAATTGGTTTAATTTGATCCCAATTGCGTTAAAACATATACTATGAGTTGATATAAGGTGATATCGAAGTCAGTAGGCAAATATGTATTTACATAGGAATCCTACATTATAGTGTACATTAACTTTGGAAAAAACAATCTTCACATCCATCACTATTGTTAGTTTGGTAGTCAAGACCAGAGGAGCCTGCTGCTGCAACAAGGGACCAACAGTCTCGTGTGCAACTCCTTGCTTGCACCATGTTGCAGGTAATCAGCAAGTTGTAGAACGGCCTTAGTCGAAGTGTTGCTTACTAGTGGGGTTATTGCAGAATCCCCGTATTAGCAGATTTCCCTTAATGGAAATCAGCTATTGAGGTCGTACTCATGACGCGATTTTCGAAAAATTTCTTCAAATGTCCATCGATCCTACCCAGGAGATGACGAAAATGAGGTCCGTTCAAAACTATATATATATATATTTGTCTGTTAACACTCTAGCGGTCGCAATTTTTGTTTAATCGTCACCAAACTCGGTATTTAATCGTTTCATGTAAAAAGAAAGATCAAGTTCGTTAACGGCTGAAATCGGACCAGTGGGAGGGGGGTTTAGAGGGGGGGATTTTCAAAAATTCGAAATATCTCCGTTATTATGCATCGGATCGTAAAATTGTATAGAACCAATCTTATTGCAAATTAAATTTACTATAAATAATGTTACATACATTTATTCTGTATCTTGAATATTAACCGAGATATTTGCATTTGTATTCTGCGTGTGGTGGCCAGTAGGCTATGTTCCGACTTTCTGCCGAGAGCTCTGGTGGCCATTTCTATAACTATTCGTCCCTCGTGAATAGGTTTAGAGGTTAGGTTAACTGTTTTTTGGGGCTAGAAACTACTGGGTTATTACGCCCTAAATAATGTTTTAGGTTTAGAGGTTTCTTACTACTACAGTTGTTATTAGGCAGATTTCTCTATTGTAAAACTTCACGTGGGAAATCTGCTTGGTTTACGCAGCCCCTGCGTGACGCACTTTTTTTGACTAGTAGGGTTTTGCTAGCAACCCTTCACATACTTGTAACTGTACAACGCCGTGAATATTAGGTGATCACGAGAAATCTTTCAGTCAGTGTACATCTTAATAACCTCTACAAAGGGAAGTGTCTGAATTGTAAACAAACAGGCCAACCTACCATCTGAGAGGTGAGCAGATAGAAATACTCTTGATCGGAAAGAAAATAAAAATTACTGAAATACTTTTGATTATAATATATTGCTTTTATTGAAAATTATTCACTATATTTAGTGCGGGAATTAATAATGAACCAGAATAATTTTTATCTCAATCAGTCTAATTTTAGTAATCAAAAAACGAAATATAAGGGTGGAGTCGCCATAATGTATTTGCATGCATCTCATCTAGAAATGATTTGTTGAACTCATTATTTGGCTTGAAATAAGACGGTTTATGCTATATTAGTTTTTTTTTTTTAACGTGCGGCTAATTTTATTGAAAATTATTTATTATATTTTCATTAAACATGGGACTCAGGTTAGCCATGTGAGTTAAAGAGCTGACCTTCATCTCACATGGTAAACCTAGAGTGGCGAGGTCGATTCTCGCCTGGGCAAAGGAAATTATTTAGTAACGAAATTCATTAAATAACATCCTAAAATCCCACCCTGGCTAGAAAAGGGTGGTAACCTATAGATAGCCCGTCCCAATTAGTTGCAAAAAGTGGACGTTAATAAAAAAGAATAAATATTGTATTTCTGCTGCAACTTATAATGAACCAGAATAATTTTCATCTCAATCACTCTAATTTTAGCAATCCAAAAACGAAAGATGAGGGGGCGGGAGTCATCATAATGTATTTGCATGCATCTCATCTAGAAACGATTTGTAGACAAAACATTTGGTTTATTTGTTGAACAAAATATTTGGCTTGAAATAAGACAGTTTATGATATATTAGTTTATTTTAACGTGTCTCTAATTTTTTGAAAACTATTTATTATATTTTTGCTGCAATTTATAATGAACTGGAATCATCTTCATCTCAACTGAAGGATGCAGTTTTGGATAATTAACTCCATGCCGTTTGTAGATACTTGCCTAATCCGTTTTCAATGTAATATAGTCTTAATTATATAATGGGAATACATTATAAATATCCGATTATTGTTACAGTATTATAAGCTTCCTATGCAGAATCCAGGCCTTGGTTACTGTCACTCTGTAGTAGGCATTTTCCATTTCTACTTATTTTTACACCAATAAAATATTAGGCAGGTACGTAGCTCGCATAAATAACAAAGGGCTAGCTTCAGAATATTGAAATTTCGAGTTGTGGCGTCAAGGTTTTTCTTTTGATATAATCGACTAAGAGTGAGGGAAATGGTGTTAAAAAGCATGTCTGTACATTGATTTTTTTTCACCAAATTTCACGATAACTGTTCGTTTCACATGTCATAGACACCACACCAGAACTGCATTTTGTGTCTTTGGTGTCTGTTTGTTACCTTCTCACGCATAACGGCTGAACCGAATTTTATGAAACTCGGTATGTATATTACTACTAACTCAACTCAGACTTTAGGCTGTGTTAATATTCTCTGAGACGAACCGGAGTGGGCAATACTTCGTTTCCAAATGCATTTTCAGCAATTATGCACACAACAAAAGTTGTTTATTTTGTTATTTGGAGTAACTTTTGTTATATACACTTTTGTCGTATGCCTAAGTATAAATGAGTTAAACGTTAAAAACTACTGCGGAAGTCAACAATTTTATTTGGCACAAAAAACTCAACCGAACTAAACCCAACTCGGTATGTGAATTAGCATTAACGCCTTCCTTATAATAATCCATACTACAATTTCTAGGGACGGAGAGGAGTAGGGGTTATATGGGGGCCTGAAATTAAATAAAGTGATATTTCGTTTCCTATTGGGGTTTCGCCAAATATGCACATAACAAAAGTTGTTTATTTTGTTATTTAGAGACTTATACACTATCGTCGTATACCGAAGTATAAAGGCGTTATACACTAAAAATTATAGCGGGAGTGAATTATTTTGTTATTACAATTGGAAACATTAATTCAAATTATAATATATTATTATAATATTTTGTCCTTAATAATTTAAATCTATGCATAATGCACAGGAAACGGGAAATATGACAATATGGAGGACAGTGTAGTCTTACATAAAAAAATAATTTTATTATTAACAAATCCACAGAAACGACGGGTAATAACCATAAACATTGGGAAGGGTAAATGTCAAAATATTGTGCAAAGTAAAGCATTGCCAAAAAAATACCATCCACCATCCAGCCTCAAATGAATTCCCGGGCGATGCCGGGTATCTGAGCTAGTATAAGTATATAGTAATAGTTATAGGTAATTCAAATTTAAATAAGATTGGTTCTGTGGAGGGGCGATGCGAGAAGTAATGAAGTCAAAGCCAGATTAAACTAAATCAAATATATTAACAACAGTAAAATAAAATATGATAAAGTTATTAACAAATAGGTCCATTCACGGCCGCACTTCAGACTCCGGTATTTCCCAGTTTATAAACAGGCACTATAACCAAAACACGATTCACAACGCGAATGCCGCTAGAAGACTCCTTTAGCCTAACCTCACTAAGTTTATAGGGACTTCTCTATAGCAACGTATAGCAGCGAGATACTCGCGAACATATGGAAATTATGACTAGCTGTCAAGGTTATTCATTCGCGAGTACCTCGCCGCTACAGTTCTATACAACTTTTCGTCTTGACTAATAATAACGGAGATATTTTGAACTTATTAAATTAAATATATATGTGCTTTTAAAATGTTGGACGGACCTCATTTTCGTCATCTCCTAAGTAGGATCGATGGACATTTGAGAAAATTTTTGAAAAACGCGTCTTCAGTACGACCTCAAAAGCAGATTTCCCTTAAGGGAAATCTGCTAAAATGCAAATATTACCTCAAAAGCAGATTTCACTCGAAATTCCAGTATGGCTTTTAAACATTTATATCGGCGAGAACATTCTTTCCCCCCCTTTCTTTGTTATTCTTATTAAGAATTGAAAAGGGGGTATATAAAAACGGAAAGAAGTGAATTGGGCTAGGCCATTGTAAGCTATAGAAAGGGACGACCATTGAAGAGAACATACTGTGGCGCGGATTGAAATTTTTATGAAGCAGCCCATAGAAATGGGCCAGAGCCCATAGCTTAGGGCGATATCCCACCCCAAGAAACCCCAGACCACACCTCTTCCTCCCACCATATTTACTGCTTATATTCTGTCAAACTTATTTCCACCCACTGCTTTTTCCTCAGAATTTTTCCCCATACAGATCTAACCCACACCGGGTTATTTCATCAGGTAAATACAGAAGCAGCTAAAATAACACTTCTTTATAGCGTCCCACATAGCTAATAGATCAATGTTGACATTGTTTATATGCAGAAAATAAATCATTATTAGCAGAGTTAAGGGTCCGTTCAAAACTGTGTGTATATATATATATATATATATATATATTTGTATGTTATAGCTCTATTTTTGTTATATCGTTACCAAACTCGATATTTAGTCGTTTTATGTAAAAAGAAAGATCAAGTTCATTAACGGCTGAAATCGGATCAGTGGGAGGGGGGGGGTTTAGTTTAGAGGGAGGATTTTCGAAAATTTGAAATATTTCCGTTACTATACGTCGGATCGAAAATTGTACCATCGAATCAATCTTATTGAAAATTATATTTTCTATAAATATTGTTATATACATTTATTCTCAATCTTGAATATTAACCGAGTTATTTGCATTTTTATTAAATTTGGGCGGATAACTGACGAGTGAGTTTACCTCCAAAAGCTAGGTCAGCCGTTTCCTTAACTGTTCGGCTCTCGTCAAATTTTTGTTTGATTTTTATTCAATATGAAATAATTTTTTAAAAATTTTGTGAAATATGTAAACATTAAAATCCCCTAAAACGTTTGTATCCATTTTTTTTTTTCAATACAAAAAGGTTTTATTTAAAAACATAAAAAATACAAAAACAAAAATTTTTAATCACTGTGGGGGAAAACAGTTTGGATAAATGCTTTTTTCAAACGTAAAACTACGTCGATTGGGCCTTAGTATCGCTTAAATCTCCCTAAAATGAGCGTTCGCCGCAACTGGTAATGGAGCATTTCGGAAAGGGCTATTTAAGATAGCCCCTGATGTTTCGTTTGGAAACCACGAAATATTTTAAAACTGTTCTTTTTTTTTTCCCTTTGCGACTTTCCCCATTTCGACAAAAAATGAAAATTTTGAAGTAATCACAAAATAATTTTCAAATCGTTTTTAAAGGGGTTGGCCGCATTTACCACTCACAAATTAAACCTTTTTTTGAAAGGGTTTGGTTTTTGTTTATTAGAGCCAAAAACAAGGGGGAAGGGAAATCTGAATTGTTTTTTTGGGGTTTGGGTTTTAAAGTAGCAATGAACAGGGGCTAGAAGGGCCAATTCTTGTGAAAAACTTTCTTCATGCACCGTTTTTCAGTTTTGTTGTTAAAGAAATAGAAAATTTAAAAATTAACAAATAGGAGTTAAAAATGAAAAATTCCCAAAGTATGTAAGAAATTGTAAATTTAGTAAAATATGTAATAATAGTAAATTAAAAGGTTTAATTTTGTCCCGTTTGCGTTTTAAAACATATACTATGATTTTGTATAAGGTGATATCGAAGTCATGGAATATGTATTTCATGGGAACCCTACTTTTATAGTGTACATTAATTTTGGGAAAAAACAATCTTCACCCCATCACTATTTTTTTGTTTTTAGTAAAAGACCAGAGGACCCCGACTGCTGCAAAAAGGGACCAACAGTCTGTGAGCAACTCCTTTGCTGCACCATGTTGCGGGTAATCGGCAATTTTTAAGAACGGCCCTTATTTGAAGTTTTTGTTACTAGGGGGGGGGTTTTTGCAGAAAGTATTTAGCAGATTTCCCCTTGGGAAATAGCTATTGAGGTCTATCATGACGCGAGTTTGGGAAAAAAATTTCTTAAAATAGTTCCATCGATCCTACCCAGGAGATGGGGGAAAAATTTGGGTCCTTTAAAAAATTATATATATTATCTTATTATATATATATAAAATTTATTATATATATATATTATTTTTTTGTCTGTTAACGTCTACGGTCCCAATTGTTTTTTTTAACGTTCCCAAAAACTTATATTTAAGCGTTTTCGTAAAAAAGGAGCTTGGTGGCCATTTCCATAACTATTCGTCCCTCGTGAATAGGTTTAGAGGTTAGGTTAACTGTTTTTTGGGGCTAGAAACTACTGGGTTATTACGCCCTAAATAATGTTTTAGGTTTAGAGGTTTCTTACTACTACAGTTGTTATTAGGCAGATTTCTCTATTGTAATACTTCACGTGGGAAATCTGCTTAGTTTACGCAGCCCCTGCGTGACGGACTTTTTTTGACTAGTAGGGTTTTGCTAGCAACCCTTCACATACTTGTAACTGTACAACGCCGTGAATATTAGGTGATCACGAGAAATCTTTCAGTCAGTGTACATCTTAATAACCTCTACAAAGGGAAGTGTCTGAATTGTAAACAAACAGGCCAACCTACCATCTGAGAGGTGAGCAGATAGAAATACTCTTGATCGGAAAGAAAATGAAAATTACTGAAATACGTTTGATTATATATATATATATTAATATAATATATAGATATTTTAATTTTATTGAAAATTATTCACTATATTCAGTGCGGCAATTAATAATGAAACAGAATAATTTTTATCTCAATCAGTCTAATTTTAGTAATAAAAAAACGAAATAAATGGGTGGGGCCACCATAATGTATTTGCATGCATCTCACATCTAGAAATGATTTGTTGAACTCATTATTTGGCTTGAAATAAGACGGTTTATGCTATATTAGTTGTTTTTTTTAACTTGCGGCTAATTTTATTGAAAATTATTTATTATATTTTCATTAAACATGGGACTCAGGTTAGCCATGTGAGTTAAAGAGCTGACCTTAATCTCACATGGTAAACCTAGAGTGGCGAGGTCGATTCTCGCCTGGGCAAAGGAAATTATTTAGTAACGAAACTCATTAAATAAAATCCTAAAATCCCACCCTGGCTAGAAAAGGGTGGTAACCTGTAGATAACCCGTCCCAATTAGTTGCAAAAAGTGGACGTTAATAAAAAAGAATAAATATTGTATTTCTGCTGCCACTTATAATGAACCAGAATAATTTTCATCTCAATCACTCTAATTTTAGCAATCCAAAAACGAAAGATGGGGGGCGGGAGTCATCATAATGTATTTGCATGCAACCCATCTAGAAACGATTTGTAGACAAAACATTTGGTTAATTTGTTGAGCAAAATATTTGGTATTTTGGCTTGAAATAAGACAGTTTATGATATATTAGTTTATTTTAACGTGTGGCTAATTTTTTTGAAAACTATTTATTATATTTTTGCTGCAATTTATAATGAACTGGAATCATCTTCATCTCAACTGAAGGATGGAGTTTTGGATAATTAACTCCATGCCGTTTGTAGATACTTGCCTAATCCATTTTCAATGTAATATAGTCTTCATTATATAATGGGAATACATTATAAATATCCTATTATTATTACAGTATTATAAGCTTCCTACGCAGAATCCTGGCCTTGGCTACTGTCACTCTGTAGTAGGCATTTTCCATTTCTACTTATTTTTACACCAATAAAATATTAGGTAGGTACGTAGCTCGCATAAATAACAAACGGCTAGCTTCAGAATATTGAAATTTCGAGTTGTAGCGTCAAGGTTTTTCTTTTGATATAATCGACTAAGAGTGAGGGAAATGGTGTTAAAAAGCATGTCTGTACATTGATTTTTTTCACGAAATTTCACGATAACTGTTCGTTTCACATGTCATAGACACCACACCATAACTGCATTTTGTGTCTTTGGTGTCTCCTTTTCACGCATAACGGCTGAACCGAATTTTATGAAACTTGGTATGTATATTACTACTAACTCAACTCAGACTTTAGGCTGTGTTAATATTCTCTGAGACGAACAGGAGTGGGCAATATTTCGTTTCCTAATGCATTTTCAGCAATTATGCACATAACAAAAGTTGTTTATTTTGTTATTTGGAGTAACTTTTGTTATATACACTTTTGTCGTTTGCCTAAGTATAAATGAGTTATACGTTAAAAACTACTGCGGAAGTCAACAATTTTATTAGGCACAAAAACTCAACTGAACTAAACCAAAATCGGTATGTGAATTAGCACTAACGCCTTCCTTATAATAAGCCATACTAACATTTCTAGGGACGGGCAGGAGTGGGGGTTGTAAGGGAGGCCTGAAATTAAATATGGTGATATTTCGTTTCCTATTGGGGTTTCGCCAAATATGCACATAACAAAAGTTGTTTATTTTGTTATTTACAGAAACTGATACACTATCGTCGTATACCGAAGTATAAAGGCGTTATACGCTAAAAATTATAGCGGGAGTCAATTATTTACACTTGGAAAAATTAATTCAAATTATAATATATTATTATAATATTTTGTCCTTAATAATTTAAATCTATGCATAATGCACAGGAAACGGGAAATATGACAATATGGAGGACAGTGTAGTCTTACATAAAAAAATAATTTTATTATTAACAAATCCACAGAAACGACGGGTATTAACCCTAAACACTGGGAAGGGTAAATGTCAAAATATTGTGCAAAGTAAAGCCTTGCCAAAAAAATACTACCACCATCCAGCCTCAAATGAACTCCCGGGCGATGTCGGGTATCTGAGCTAGTATAAGTATATAATAATAGTTATAGGTAATTCAATTTTAAATAAGATTGGTTCTGTGGAGGGGCGATGCGAGAAGTAATGAAGTCAAAGCCAGATTAACTAAATCAAATATATTAACAACAGTAAAATAAAATATGATAAATATTAAAAATAGGTCCATAAACGGACGCACTTCAGAATCCGGTATTTCCCAGTTTATAAACAGGCACTATAACCAAAACACGATTCACAACGCGAATGCCGCTAGAAGACTCCTTTAGCCTAACCTCACTAAGTTTATAGGGACTTCTCTATAGCAACGTATATAGCAGCGAGATACTCGCGAACATATGGAAATTATGACTAGCTGTCAAGGTTATTCATTCGCGAGTACCTCGCCGCTACAGTTCTATACAACATTTCGTGTTGACTAATAATAACGGAGATATTTTGAACTTATTAAATTAAATATATATGTACATATAAAATGTTGGACGGACCTCATTTTCGTCATCTCCTAAGTAGGATCGATGGACATTTGAGAAAATTTTTGAAAAACTTGTCTTCAGTACGACCTCAAAAGCAGATTTCACTCAAAATTCCAGTATGGCTTTTAAACATTTATATCGGCGAGAACATTCTTTCCCCCCTTTCTTTGTTATTCTTATTAAGAATTGAAAAGGGGGTATATAAAAACGGAAAGAAGTGAATTGGGCTAGGCCATTGTAAGCTATAGAAAGGGACGACCATTGAAGAGAACATACTGTGGCGCGGATTGAAATTTTTATGAAGCAGCCCATAGAAATGGGCCAGAGCCCATAGCTTAGGGCGATATCCCACCCCAAGAAACCCCAGACCACACCTCTTCCTCCCACCATATTTACTGCTTATATTCTGTCAAACTTATTTCCACCCACTGCTTTTTCCTCAGAGTTTTTCCCCCATACAGATCTAACCCACACCGGGTTATTTCATCAGGTAAATACAGAAGCAGCTAAAATAACACTTTTTTATAGCGTCCCAGCTAGCTAATAGATCAATGTTGACATTGTTTATATGCAGAAAATAAATCATTATTAGCAGAATTTATCGTCAGATATAAACGGTATATATATATATATATATATATATATATATTTGTATGTTATAGCTCTAGCGGTCGCAATTTTTGTTTTATCGTTACCAAACTCGATATTTAGTCGTTTTATGTAAAAAGAAAGATCAAGTTCGTTAACGGCTGAAATCGAACCAGTGGGAGGGGGGGGGTAAGAGGGGAAGATTTTCGAAAATTCGAAATATTTCCGTTACTATACGTCGGATCGAAAATTGTACAGAATCAATCTTATTGCAAATTATATTTTCTATAAATATTGTTATATACATTTATTCTCAATCTTGAATATTAACCGAGTTATTTGCATTTTTATTAAATTTGGGCGGATAACTGACGAGTGAGTTTACCTCCAAAAGCTAGGTCAGCCGTTTCCTTAACTGTTCGGCTCTCGTCAAATTTCTCTATTGTAAAACTTCACGTGGGAAAAATGCTTAGCTTACGCACCCCCTGCGTGACAGACTTTTATTGTTAATTGTTTATAAATGTTTATTATTATTTACTAAAGTCCACTTTTCGCAACTAAGGCTAATTGAGACGGGGTATCTACAGGTTACCACCCTTTTCTAGCCAGGGTGGGACTAAGGATTTTATTTAATGCATTCCGTCACTAAATAAATCTCTATTGCCCAAGCGGGAATTGTAACCGCCACTCTAGGTTTACCATGTGAGATTAAGGTCATCGCTTTAACTCGCGTGGCTAACCTGAGGCCCATTATTAAGGTTTTAGTACCAAAAACTAGTAGGTTATCATCAACCGGTAATACCTATAACTCTTGTTTTGAATAAGTACCTGAATTTGTGTGAGTAAATTGTGTTTATGTAACTTGTAAATATGGTTATATCCCCATCCATATCGCTATTTAAAGTTTAACGATATGAAAGGGATACAACAAATTTCTTTATACATATTTTTAATTTAAAGTGTCATTTTCGTAAAATTAAATAATTTATCTAGTCCTTTGGGGTCATCCCCAAGGGTAACTGTTATATTTTTGGAAATATTGCATTCTTTTCGAATATTTGAATAGGTATGACATCCCATTAATATATGGTAGATAGTTAAATTTGTGATACAGTTCCCACATTTCGGGGGTTGTTCTTCTATCATAAGATAACTATGCGTAAATCTTGTGTTGCTTATTCGGAGTCTTCCTAGTACGACTTAATCTCCTCTATTGTCTCTTGTGGAATATTTCCGTGAACGGGTGGAGGTTTTAATAGTTTTTAGTTTACTTTTCTGGGTTTGGTTCCACATTTGTTGCCAGTTTTTATTAATATCTTTTTTGAGCGGTTAATAGAGTTCTGCAGGTGTAATTGTTGTTGGGGTGATGGAGTCGAGTTGATGGGCTTCTCTGGCTGCTAAATCTGCCTTTTCATTTCCATCTATTCCCACGTGGCTTGGAATCTACATCAAGTAGACGACCCTTTTTAACTCTCGGAGCATTTGCATATAATTATGTATTTTTAGAAGATTTCCCTTAAGGGAAATCAGCTATTGAAGTCGTACTCATGACGCGATTTTCGAAATATTTCTTCAAATTTACGTCGATTCTACCTAGGAGATACGAAAATGAGGTCCGTTCAATACTGTGTATATGTATATATATATATATTCTTGCTAAGATTCCCAGCTTCGGAAATCATTAGATGCTGAATATTGAGGTTATTTTTTATAGCAAGGCTTCAATGTGTACAATTATACTTCCCGTCTGGGCCTATTTATTTTCCATAATGACCAGGTAACTGTAGGGGACTTATAGAATAGAAATTTTTGTTATAAAGTACTAATGAAAATGAGTTCCCAATCAATCCTTCTCTACTGTTTGACACATCGTGAATAATTCATCATAACCATAAATAGCATTTATTATAATCTATAATGCACATATTTTCTGACAAGCCCACTCCGAGCACATATAGTTTAGAAATAGTTGGTTGTAAGTAGAAAGAAATTCCAATAATACCAACATTTAATAGGAAATAGTAGGAACACATAGTAGAACTATTGCGTTTTAATTATATATGTATTGGTCTGTCAGTATGTGTTTTCTCGTTAGGTGGTTTTTGTAGTATTTGCATATAGGGTTATCAGTTCTTGTCATTAAGTGTGTGTGTGTGTGTGTGTGTGTGTGTGTGTGTGTGTGGCCGATCCTGAGTCTGGCAAGAACAACATACTCTCTCGTCCAGTATTCCTATGGCTCTATGCTAACCCCTTAATTGTACTTTTGATACTTCGTATGTGGTTGTACACTTCCATCCATTCTGATTGCCATTTGTCTAGGATTCGGTGTTGTATATGTCTCATTGTCTTCATATAGTAAGGTTGTTTGTGTGTATTGAGTTTGCTGAGTAATTAGTTTAGCCTGGTGGTCAGCTGTTGTACTAAGTCCTAGGTCCTCGTGTCCCTTTCTTCCAAAAAGGGTGATTACCTGAGGTTCGCCCGTCCCTATCAGACTTCTTCCAGTTTAACTATTTATAGTTTTTCTTTTAGTTTTTTTTGTTTGTTTTATTTTTATTTTGTTTTTTCCTAGTTTTGTAAATATAGCAACAGTTTATGTTTAGTTTTGTCCATTCTATTTATTTTATAATTATATTTTAGCATGTTAAAATATGAACTGCCATTGTAGCGGCATGGTTCTATTTACTTTGTAACATTTAGCTTTGTAAAAATTTGAATATTTATCTAATTTTGAAAAATTATATTCAAACATGTTAAAAGATGAATCGCCATTGTAGCGGCATCTCAAATAAATAATAATAATAATAATAATATTAGACTTGATTGAAAAAAGAAGTTAGCAAGATTAATTAAAAAGCATTCAATAGAGACTCAAATTTCAAATAAACTTCTTCACAAGCTTTTTAACTTATTATGTTTATTTAATTTCCTACATTTTAAAAATTCATTCTAAGTCAATTTACATTTTTCCAAACATGGGTGAACAAGCATTCTGCTTTGTCGCCCACGAGGCTACTGTTAAAATACAGAACAAGAAATCAAGTTAGTTGTGTGTAAACAATTAAATTCGACAATGAAAAGATAAAAAATATTTAAATTAGTTTGGAAACTGTGCGACAAATGTATACATTTAATCTGCAGCAAGTAATATTAAAAAAACTCTCCTACTCAATGGTAACAGCGAAATAGTTCTGGAGGTCCTAACCTGTTGCAGGGGATTGACTCATGTAACAGAATTGTCCTTTATCGTTGATTGCTTACTGCATCCTTCTTTCTCATCCTTCAATTTACAACTGAACATCAAGATATACATTTTTTTAACTTTTTCCAATGGTAACAGGCTATTTTACCCTTTGATTTAAAATAGAATCACTTATTTCATCATTGTCATATCGATTTTCTCCATTATATAATAGTATTTTCTTTTGCTGGGTGGCGTCAAGGTGGCAGCAGTCAGCGGGAGAAAGGTGTTGAGCGTTCTTCCAGGAGACCATAGACCACAAGTATTCCAAACTTAACTAGATTCATCAGAATCAATTACTTTCTTGACTTTCTTTCTTTTCACTTTCTTCTTTTCTTCCGTCGGATCGACTTTCTTCTTACCTTCTTTTTCATCTTCGGAATCAGATATGAGCACGTCGTCTTCATCCGTGTCGGCTATTTGTAGACCCGGATAGTATTTCTCGTAGTTGGCGAGGAAGTCGGTCGGCGGGGAAGGTTCCCTGTAAGGCCCAGGACCAGGTTGGTTGGCAGACGCGACTAAGTGGAAATTGGCCTCGATGTCTTCCCTAAGGATGCCAGAGCCGGTCGAAACCTCTTCTTCCACAACCTTCTTCCCGGTATCGGGTGGAGTAAGCGGGGCAGATCGGAACTGCAGAGGTCTTCCTAAAGTCTCCCATGGTTTCTCTCTCGCTCTTCTAAGACCTTTCATCATGTTCTCCACTTGCTTCCTCCTCCTTTCTGCTCGTTCTGCATCGTACATCCCTTTTTCTAGAGCTCTTCTGGCCCTTTCTTCCATCTTCTTCTTCTTCCCTGGCGGCAGTTTTTCCAGCCTTCGGTTCAAGTCCATGTAAAGCTCGCCGATCTCTTGCAGCATCTCAAGAGTGTCAAGTCCTTCTTTCGGCTTGTCAATCAGCTCCTCGTAAACGTCTTTAATTATTATATACTCTTTGAGAGATTCTTCCGAAGCCACCATCTTTCTAAAAGGAACAGTCTTGAGTTGTTCGAGGAGTGTCTTTTTGTCTTCCACCCTTCGCTTTTCCTGGTCAATTTTTTCTTTTATTTCATTTAGCAAACTGTCTATTTCATTCTTCTGACCATCAAAGTACTTGTCACATTTCTGAGACAACGACTTAACTCTTTCAACATCTTTTTTCAAGGAGGTATTATGATGAAGAGCCCGGAGACTCTTCAGCTCCAAATCTTTGAACAGACCGAACACTCTCTTCGGATCGTCGTAAGGCAAAGACGGTGGGCCTGCGGTAGAATACTCTTCGATGAAGTCTTCAAGAACTTTTTCCAAACCGACATCTTCCCCCGCACAATTTATTTTGTAATTGTACAACGCTCTGTTTAATTTGTAAACATCGTCTTTGACCTCTTCTTGTCGCTTCTTAGTCTCGACTTCGTATTCTCTCTTCCAATCCTCTGGGGCTACTTGCAGAACGAATTCTCTGCATTTCCTCATCTTTTCGAGCATTTCGCTCTGCCGGAAAATCCTCAGTTTAATTTCACTCATCTTCTTCCTCTCCCCTTCTATTTGGTTCTGCCTCTTTTTCTTCACCTCCAACACCTCAGCCAGTTTCTTCGAAAGAGTCTCGCAGTTCTTTTGCTCCTGCGAAAGAAATTCTGCCATAGATTTGGACGCGTTGTCTATCTCTTTCTGAGCTTCTTGGATGGCTACTTGGGCAGTTATGGATTTCTCCATTTCCATCTTAATATCGTCTTGAATGAATCCGGACAGGATGTTGTTCACGGTCCTTTTCTTTAGCTCTTCTTCGTACTTCTTCCTGATGAATTTTTCTCTTATCCTCTTCACTTCAGGTTCCGGTTTCTTTTTGTGCTTTGCTCTTTCTGCTTCTTCTCTTTCATCGCCCGTCACACGTAACCTCTCCCTCAGGGTTGTCGTCTCCCTCCATCTGTGTGTGGGCGCTGCGTATCCTCTGGAACGAACTTTCTTCGGTATCTCCTCCAGCTTGTAAGGGTTCGGTGGGTCCTTTCCCCTTCCCGGCCCAGTAGTGAGGTATTGTACAGTCGGCGGCCCGCGGGTGGAATGTCTCAGCCGGTCCATTACGGTCGGTGGAAAGACTCTGGGTAACGGGCGTACCTTTTCCTCCATTTTGACAATCCTCTTCCTCCATTTGATGAGGGCTTCCTTTTTCTCTGCCGAAGTCAACACTCTTCCACGCTGTCCTGAAAAGGAAAACACCATGAGTTTAAATATATGCCTATGCGTTCCTTTCCTTCCATCTAAAGAAATAGTTAATGAAATTGGTTCATAGGCAATGGATGAAAATAAAATGATATAAAGAGGAAAAGTTTCGACAGATATTCTGAAACAAAGCTTACGTGTATTTTCGACGAGAAACAACGCTCTCATATTGCTACATTTTCTTAATAACTAGAGTAATAACAAAATACAAGACCAAGAATGGAATACGTCCAAATTCCTTTGCGATATCAGATAATCTACGCTATAAACGTTTTCGATTCTAGGATTGTGTGAGGGTTCAGTATAATATAATAATTAACAAGATCATATTTATTTGGGTCACCCTCTCCTCCTCCATTGCAATTACATAATTGGAAAACTCTTCTTATTGAGTACTATATAAAAACGAAATGTCACGCATGCGCTGCCTAAACCAAGCAGATTTCCAACTTGTGGTTATTGCATACTTTTGACCTCTTCTCCCCACATTTCCTCTATTTCCATAGATACACTCGATGAGAAGAAATGACTCCCCCCATTTCGAAGAGGTATTGAAAGCTGAAAAAGAGAAATTAAGAATAACTTATATTTCAGTTACGCATAGAAATAACGCATAGAACGACAGTTGTAGATCATCAAAAGTTTAACACGATTAGTTCTATAACATTTTACTATCGGACTCATTATAACGGAGATATTCTGAATTTTCAAAAACCCTCCCCCACCCTAACCTGCCCTTAAGTATTAGCCCGCTTTCAGCCATTAACGACTGAGAACTTAAGAGTTCCATGAAGCGGTTAAATATCGAGTATGGTTTAGATAAAATAAACATTTTCGAGGCAAGAACGTAAAATATTAATTGTTAACGTCACCAATCAACGTATTTACGTGTCTCTCACACAATAAAGGTCTCTTGGTAACAATATTTGGTATATATACAGATCTGTATATATATAAGATTATTAAGAGAACCCAGCTAAATGTTCATCACACTGGGGTATGGTAAAGTTGATATCTTCTGAATAGGTTGCAGACTCAAAAAATTCAAATTGATTTTCTGTCTTACCGATCGATTCTATCCATAAGTCAACCAACGGTCAGTAATTGTATTTTATATCAACGTAATTGGCGGATTATGAAACGAAAGATTTCTTTGAACTAAGATTCTTCAGTTGGTGTACGTTTTAAATATATTTACTTGCACTTATTAGCAGATTTTCCCTTAAGGGTAAATTTCTAAAACTTCACGTGGGAAATCTGCTTAGTTTACGGAGCCCCTGCGTGACGGACTTATTTTTTAAAAATTTTTGATTTTACATACTTTTATTTACGTGACCAGCAAACGTCAACTTTATTGAGAGACTAGAGATTTCATTTGAGAGAGTTTGTCATTAAAGAAATACAAAACCCACACGGGAATCGAAAATGTTGTGAAAGTGCCTTTAGAACATGGCCTTAACACACATGGCTAACCGGAGCCCCAGACTGGAAATATGTGAGTTGAATGATCTATTCATAAGGCAACCTGTTGGAACGACACCAGTGGTTTCTCATAGGACTGTGTTACATTTAAATATCTAAAACAAAAAAAAAGAAAAAAGTCCGTCACGCAGGGGTTGCATAAACTAAGCAGATTTCCCTCGTGAAGTTATACAGTAGATAAATCTGCCCAATAACAACTGTAGTAGTAAGGTATCTCTAGACCTATTCACGAGGGCCGCACTAGCTCTCGGCGGATAGTCCCGAACATAGCCGACTCCTGCCGACCACACACACAATACAAATGCAAATATCTCGGTTAATATCGCAGATAGAGATTAAATGTATAGAACAATATGTATAGTAACTTTAATTTCCAATAAGTTTGATTCTATACAATTTTGTGATCCGACGCATAATAACGAAGATATTTCAAAAATCCTCCTCTAAACCCCCCCTCTCACTGGTCCGATTTCAGCCATTAAAGAACTTGATCTTTCTTTTTACGTAAAACGCTTAAATATGAAGTTTGGTAAGGATCAAACAAAAATTGCTACCGCTAGAGCGTTAACAGACAAATATATATATATATATATTATATATATATATATATATATATATATATATATATATATATATATATATAATTTTGAACGGACATCATTTTCGTCATCTCCTGGGTAGGATCGATGGACATTTGAGGAAATTTTTCAAAACTCGCGTCATGAGTACGACCTCAATAGCTGATTTCCCTTAGGGGCAATCTGCTAAAAAAACCGTCCCGTAGGGGCTGCATGAACTAAGCAATTATCCCACGTGCTGGTGTACAGTACTTGTTACCTCCTCCTCTCACCACATATTCTCTAGTTGAGAAAAAACAACCATAAAACAACAACTGGAGAACGTCAATAATTTAACAAGATTGGTTCTTTAATATTTTGAGACAAGATTCATTTTAAAGGATATATAAGGAATTTTAGAATCCCACCCAACTCTAAACCTCCTCCTCCTGTTCTAGGCCCCATTTCAGCCAATAAAAGTCCGTTACGCAGATTTCCCACGTGAAGTTATACAATAGAGAAATCTCCATACGAGAGCCGAACAGTTACGGCAAAGGGCCGAACTAGATTTTGGCGGGAAATTCCGTCATATGTTATCGGCCCAAATTTAATAAAAATACCAATATCTCGGTTAATATTCAAGATAGAGAATAAATATATATAACAGTATTTATAATAAATTTAACTTACAATAAGATTGGTTCTATACACTTTTGTGATCCGACGTATGGTAACGGAGATATTTAGAATTTTCGAAAATCCCCTCCCACTGGTCTGATTTCAGCCATTAATGAACTTGATCTGTCATTTTTCATAAAACGTTAATATATCGTGTTTGGTAACGATCAAATAAAAATTGTGACCGCTTGAGCGTTTATCTCCCGGGTAGGATGGATGGACATTCGAAGAAAATTTTCGAAACTCGCGTCATGAGTACGACCTCAATAGCTGAATTCCCTTAAGGGAAATCTGCTAAACCAAAAATGATCTTAAGGGAAATGATGATGATCCCTTAAGGGAATTCAGATATTGAGATCGTATTCAAGGCACGATTTTCGAAAAAATCCCTAAATTGTCAATCGATCCACCTAGTAGATGACGAACTTGAGATCTGTTACGTACCGATATTCCTTTTAGCAGATTTCCCTTGAGGAAAATCAGCTATTGAGGTTGTACTGATGACGGAATTTTCGATATTTTTCTTCAAATGTCCATCGATCCTACCTAGTAGATGACGAAAATGAGGTCCGTTCAAAACTATATATATATATATATATATATATATATATATATACACACACACACACACACACACACACACACACACACACATATCTATATATTTGTCTGTTAACACTCTACCGGTCGTAATTTTTGTTTGATCCTTACCAAACTTGATATTTAAACGTTTTTTGCAAGAAAAAAAGATCAAGTTCGGTAATGGCTGAAATCGGACCAGTGGGAGGGGGTTTTAGAGAGGGAGCATTTTCGAAAGTTCATAATACCTCCGGTACTATACGTCGGATCGAAAAATTGTACAGAATCAATCTTATTACAAATTGAATTTACTATAAGTATTGTTATATACATTTATTCTCTATCTTGAATATTAACCGAGATATTTGCACTCGTATTCTGTGTGTTGTCGCCAGGATACGGCTATGTTCGAACTTTCCGCCGAGAGCTCTGGCAGCCGTTTCCTTAAATATTCGTCCCTCGTGAATAGGTTTAGAGTTTTCTTACTAGTACAGTTGTTATTAGGCAGATTTCTCTATTGTAAAACTTCACGTGGGAAATCTGCTTAGTTTACGCAGCTCCTGCGTGACATTCCTTTTTGTCTGTTGCCGCTCTAGCGGTCCCAAGTTCTGTTTTATTGTGAGATACACCTATCCATCTACACCATGCTCAATATTTAGCCTTTTCAGTAAGCACTAAAGTTCATATTTGTTATTGGTAGAAATCAGAACTGGAATGGTGAGTATTTCGAGAAGGGGCGGAATCGAAAATTAAAAATATCTCCGTTATTATGAGTCTGAGAGCAAAATGTTATAGAACCAATCTTGTTAAACTACAGATGCACTACAATTGTTGTTCTGCGCATTTTTTCGTAAATCAAGTATTAAGCGAGTTATTCGTACTTTCTTGTTTTTGGCATTCATTACACCCCCCTTCTACTCATTGTTTTTTTTTACTAGAAATAGAGAATATTTGCTGACATTAGATCACAAGTGCGTTATACCAACATCTGGGAAATCTTCTATGTTTACGCTCCTGCATGACAGAGAAATTTTTATTACAATGTATTTTCAGGGCTGCAATTACTCCATGCTTTAGAGAACACTTCACAAATTGCTCACTTAAACCAGGGATTTCTAATATAGTTCCATTAGATAGTACAAAATATTATAATTTTTAATCCTACCTGTAAGGAAAGCAAAAAATATTAAAATAACCCCGAGCATAGTGAAATTTGATAAAGAAAAATGGCCCTGTATTAGGATATTGCTTGACTGAAGGAGTCCTAAGCCCTCTGTTCTAGCTAATATTTCATCGCTGAAGGAAAATTCAGGGAAAATTGCTCCTCAGTATTATCAGTCTCGGGAGAAAGGTGGATTTTCATCAAATGAATTTGTCTTCTACAAGCCTAATAATTCTTCAAGCTCGAGAAAATGGTTTACAAACGACGCAAAATGGAACTCTAAACATAAATATTTCGAGATTTGCCATTTTCCGGAGATAAGCACTTTATCGCACTGCATGAATGTATTAAATATATCAAAAAATATCCTTGGTTTAAAAATAAATTAAACGACGTCGGGTCTGAAGAACGCTTGATAACCAAGATGAAAGCTCTTCAAAATGCCAACTATTAAATAAAAATGGAAAATATTTATTAAAAAATTGTACAGACTAGTTTCTGGCCATTTATAAAGCTTGTCATCTTTTTGCCAAATTTACACGCCATTAATTAAAAAATATATGTTTAGAATGTATTTCTAAGAAAGAAGAATATAATTATGTAAATCGGTGGGATTTTAGCAGATTTCCCTTAAGGAATATATATATATATATATATATATATATATATATATATATATATATATACTAGCTCAGATACCCGGCTTCGCCCGGGAATTGATTTGAGGCTGAATGGTGTGGTATTTTTTTGGCGTGGCATTACTTTGCACAATATTTTGACATTTAGCCGTCCCAGTGTTTAGGGTTAATACCCGTTGTTGGCATTTATTAATAAAAAAATTTAATTTTTAATGCAAGTCTTCACTGTCCTCCAAATTGTCATATTTTCCAACTCCTGTGCATAGATTTCAGCTATTAAGGACAAAATATTAACATTGATTTGAATTAATTTTTCCAGGTGATGTACCTGATAGTTCAAATTTGAATGAATTGTTGAGCATATTCATATTTCTACGCAAATTACTTGCTCATAGTTCCTGGAGAAATGTATAAAACAAAAAAGTTAATCTAAATAACAAAGTAAACAACTTTTGTTATGTGCATGTTTGTCGAAAAACAAATAGACAATGAAATATCGCGAATTTTTTTTTAGGCCTCCCTTATAACCCCCCCCCCTTCCGTTTTAACCTAAACATTTTAATATAGCTTATAATCATGGGAGAATTAATGCTAATTGACATACCGAGTTTTGAAATAGGTCGGTTCAATCGTTAGCGCCCAATAAAATAGTTGACCCCCGCTTTAGTTTATAGTGCATATCTCGTTTATACATTGTTAAAAGACTAAAATGAATATCACAAAAGTTACTCTTTATAAACAAAATCAACAACTTTTCTTATGTTCATAATTTCACAAAAACGAATACAAAACGAAATATCGCTATTTTAAATTCAGGCCTCCCTTACAACCCCCACTCCTGCCCGTCCCTAGAAATGTTGGTATGGTTTGTTATAATGAAAGCGTTAGTGTAATACACATACCGAGTTTTACTTATTTCGGTTGCGTCTTTTGTCCCAAATAAATTTGTTCACTTCCGCTATAGGGTTTTAGCGTATATCTCGTTTATAATTCAGTATACGAAAAAAGTGTATATAAACAAATGTTACTCTAAATAACTAAATAAACAACTATTGTTATGTCTATATTTGCAGAAAAACCAATTACGAAACGAAATATCACTATTTTTAATTTCTGGCTTCCCTTATAACCCCCACTTCTGTTCGTCTCAGAGAATATTAAATATAGCCTAAAGTCTAAGTTGGGTTAGTAGTAATATACATACCAAGTTTCATAAAATTCGGTTCAGACGTTTATGCGTGAAAAGTTAACAAACAAACAGACACGAAAGAAACAAAATGCAGTTATGGTGTCTATGATATGTGAAACGAAAAAAATCAATGTACAGACAGAGCTTACAATTTTATATATATATAGATATATATATATATATATATATATATATATATACATACATACATGTGTGTGTGTGTATTTGTAGGTGAACGCTCCAGCAGTCGAAATGTCTTTTTTGTTAACAACCTCGATATCTAAACCTTAAAGGAAGAATAAGTTCGTTAATGGCAGAAACAATTGGAGGAGTGGTTTAGAGGGCAGTACTTCAAAAATTTTAAATATCTGCTTAGCTATAAGTAGGTTAGAAAATTGTTATATAACTGGTCTTATTGCAATTAAAATACCTATAAAAGTTATTATATACATATTTTCTGCATCATGAATATTAAACGAAATATTTGTTTTTTGTTTTAGTTTTCTCCCCTAAGTAAACCCCCACTCCTACTCATATCTCAGTACCAATAAGCAGTTGTATCATGAACCTCTTTTTTCTAAGCTGTAATACCAAATATTGTTTTCAAGAGACCTTTATTATGCGAGATACATACTAATTCCTTGCGCGAAGACGTCATTAAGATTTTACGTTCTTGTATCGGAAACGTGTATTTGATCAATACCGTACTCGATATATTACCGTTTGAGTCTTAAGTAAAGATCATATTTTTTACTGGCCGATATCTCCGAGATTATGATTCTAGAGTAAGAGATTATAAAACCAATCTTGTTAAACTATTGGTGCTCTATAATCGTTCTTTTATGAATTTTTTATAATTGAAATATCAAGCGAGTAATTTTTACGTTCTTGTTTTCTTCACTAGTGTATTATAGCAGCAAGTGTGAAATTTGCTTCGTTTACACCTACGTGGTACACATAAAGTGATTTTAGAAGACTCTTAAGAGAAACAGGTACTACTGTTGCACTAATGGCGCAATTCGAATAATTTCTTCAAACGTCCATCGATCCTCGCTTCTCACAAAACTGTATGGGTGTGTGTTTGTATGTCTAGCAGTCGCAATTTTAGCAGATTTCCCTTGAGGGAAATCAGCTATTGAGGTTGTACTCATGACGGAATTTTCGAAATTTTTCTTCAAATGTCCATCGATCCTACCTAGTAGATGACGAAAATGAAGTCCGTTCAAAACTGTATATATATATATATATATATATATATATATATATATATATATATATATTTGTCTGTTTCCGCTCTAGCGGTCGCAATTTTTGTTTAATCGTTACGAAACTCGATATTTAACCGTTTTATGTAAAAAGACAGATCAAGTTCGTTAATGGCTGAAATCGGAGCAGAGGGAGGGGGGGTTTAGAGGGGGGATTTTCGAAAATTCCAAATATCTCCGTTAAAATGCATCGGATCGAAAAATTGTATATAACAAATCATATTGCAAATTAAATTTTCTATAAATATTGTCATATACGTTTATTCTCTATCTTGAATATTAACCGAGATATTTGCATTTTTCAGTTTTTAGCAAACCTCCACTTCTACTCATGTTACGTAAACAATACTCTGCTACATAATAAATCACATTATTGGAAGTTTAAATACTAAAAATTGTATTCAAGAGACCTTTATTATACGAGATACATGCAAATATGCCCTGGTGACCCCCCCCCATCTTAAAGTTTTGGACTAGTAAAATTTTATTGATTGAGGTAACAATTATTCTGACTCATTATTAATTACAGTACTAGATATAGTAAATAGTTCTCAATAAAATAATGTGTTATATTCTGATATATTTCAGTAATTGTTTTTCTTTCCGTTGTGAGGCGGCCCGGCCCGTTTGTTTACATTTCTAACCTAACGCTTCCTGTCGGCAGGTTATTGAATGAAACATTTATTTCCGTTTGTATTTATTCACGGTGTCATTGTGTTAGCAGTATGTATGTATATTTATCTATTACTAAACTTCCCGAGGGAAATCTGCTTAGTTTACGCAGCCCCTGCGTGACGGACTTTTTTCTTTGATTGTTACCAAACTCAATATTTAAACGTTCTACGTAAAACTAATGATCTAGTTCGTTGTTGGTTGAAATCCGACCTATGAAAATTCTTAATATCTACGTTATTATGCGTCGGATAGAATGATTGTATCGAACCGATGTTATTGCAATTGTAAAGTTTCTATAATATTGTTGTTATGTACGTTTTTTCAGTATCTTGATTATTAAACGAGCTAGTTGCTTTTTTTACTTTTCGGCCTTCTGTAAACCCCCACCCCTTCCCCTCCTGCTCATGTCATATTAACAATAAGCTGTTATATTTTGAAGCACTTTATTAGAAGCCTAAATACCAAATATTGTTCTCATTAAACCTCTACTATTTGAGATAAATGCAAATACTGTGGTGTAAATGGATAATCTGCTTAGCTAACTGTAGCCCACAGAATGTATAACGATTAACGATAACTTGAAGAACCCTGTATTATTCATCTCTTACATAGAGTCTTTTGAAACAATTTTTCTAAAATCATGAGTACAAAATTTATAGTTCATCTATATATATATATATATATAAAATTGTAACCTCTGTTTGTACATTGATTTTTTTCGCGAAATTTCACGATAACTTTTCGTTTCACATGTCATAGACACCATATCTGCATTTTGTTTCTTTCGTGTATGTTTGTTTGTTACCTTTTCACGCATAAACGGCTGAACCGAATTTTATGAAACTTGGTATGTATATTACTACTAACCCAAATTAGACTTTAGGCTATATTAAAATTCTCTGAGACGAACAGGAGTGGGGGTTATAAGGGAGGCCTGAAATTAAAAATAGCGATATTTCGTTTTCTATTGGTTTTTCGGCAAATATGCACATAACAAAAGTTATTTATTTTGTTATTTAGAGTAACTTTTGTTATATACACTTTTGTTGTATACCTAAGTATAAATGAGTTATACGTTAAAACTTTAGCGGGCACTAACGGCTGAACCGAACTTAACAAAACTCGGTATGTCAATTAGCATTAATTCTTCCATGATTATAAGTTATATTAAAATTTTTGGGTTCGAACGGGAGGGGGGTTATAAGGGAGGCCTGAAAAAAAAAGTCACTATATTTACATGTATAAGAGACGGGAAATATAAAAATATCGAAGACTGTGAAGCCTTATCGAACAAATAATTCTATTATTAGCAAATCCACGGGAAAGACGGGTATCAATCCTAAACACTGGGACGGGTAAAGGTCAAAATATTGTGCAATGTAAAGCCTGCTAAAAAATACCATCACCATTCAGCCTCAAATGAATTCCCGGGCGAAGCCGGGTATCTGAGCTAGTTTTACCTAAAACCCCACTGGTATGGTATAAAAGAACCTTAAGGAGTTTCCAGCGGCCTAGGTTTGCAAAGGTGGCGCAATCTAGAGAAAGCCCCGAAGTAATGGAGTTGTTTGGCAACCTAACAATATGTGTTCAGCTAAAAAGGACAGATTGTGATGGTGAGGCGACGCGGGGAGAATGGGGCTCTTCAGAATGGCGATGAAAAGAGATTGTATAGTTCACAAGGAGGAAGTAGACAAAATGGAGGCGGATTGCTAGATGACAACAGTATGACTTGCCAAAGCACTCGCTATTCGCAATTCAAGAAGCAAGGTGCTTGGTACTTCATGCAATTATGAGGAAATGACTATTTTATAACTGACAGTTCAAGTATTTGGTTGGCTCCGTAAGTAAACATAATATTGTACTATTGCAATATCTGGGAACAACTTTAAAAACTAAAGTCCGTCACGCAGGGGCTGCGTAAACTAAGCAGATTTCCCACGCGAAGGTTAAAAAGTCCGTCACGCAGGATCTGCGTAAACTAAGCAGATTTCCCAAGTGAAGTTTTACAATAGTGAAACCTGCCTAATAACAACTGTAGTAGTAAGAAACCTCTAAACCTAAAACATTATTTAGGGCGTAACAACCCAGTAGTTTCTAGCCCAAAAAACAGTTAGCCTAACCTCTAAACCTATTCACGAGGGACGATAGTTATGGAATCGGCCGCCAGAGCTCTCGTCGGAAACTCCGAACATAGCCTATTGGTGACTACACGCAGAATACAAATGCAAATATCTCGGTTAATATTCAAGATAGAGAATTAATGTATAGAACAATATTTATAGTAAATTTAATTTGCAATAAGATTGGTTCTATACAATCTTTTGATCCGACGTATAGTAACGGAGATATTTCGAATTTTCGGAAATCCTCGCCTCTAAACCCCCCCCTCCCACTGGTCCGATTTCAGCCGTTAACAAACTTGATCTTTCTTTTTACATAAAACGCTTAAATATGAAGTTTGGTAAGGATCTAACAAAAATTGCGACCGCTAGAGCGGTAACAGACAAATATATATATATATATATATATATATATATATATATATATATATATATATATATATATATATATACAGTTTTGAACGGACCTCATTTTCGTCATATACTAAGTAGGATCGATGGACATTTGAAGAAAAATGTCGAAAATTCCGTCATGAGTACAACCTCAATAGCTGATTTCCCTTAAGGGAAATCTGCTAAAACCGATAAATCTACATTCCGGTAACACCTCCGTTAATGTTAAACGAATAAATACAAACGGTAATAAGACATATTTCAGTCAATTTACAACTTAATAATATCTACAAAGAAAAACGTCTGACTTGTAAACAAACAGGACACCCAACTTCGCAACGCTGAATAGATAGAATTATTATAGACCGGAAAGATGAACAATTAATGAACAAACAAACAAAACAAGCTGTCCTCCTTTTGGAGGGTTCCCCTCAGGGACAGCCTCCTAATCTGCCCAACTGGGTAATGTTAAAAAAAAAGATCTTTTTTTTTTAAAAAAAACATTTTTTGAAACAGGAAATTGGTATTAAATCTGAATAAAACATATTAATTTTATTGAAAACTATTTACTCTAGCTAGTGGAGTAATTTGAAATGAATCAGAACAATTTATATCTCAATCACTAAGATTTTAGTAATCCAAGAACATAGAAGGTCGAGAGAACGTATTTGTTTGTATCTCGTATAATAAAGGTCTGTTGAAAACAATATTTGGTATTTAGCCTTGTAATGAAGTGGTTCATGATATAACAGCTTATTATTAATATGACTCTAGTAGGAGAGGGGTTTTACTGGAAGCGGAAAACTATAGAATCTAAATATCTAGGTTAATATTCATTATACAGAAAATATGTATAGAACAATATTTAAAGTAATTTTTAATTTGCAATAAGATTGATTATATACAAATTTTGATCGAACGATCGGTAACTGAGATATTTCGAATTTTCGAAAATCCTTCCTCCCCCTCCTCCTCCCGATTTCAGACTAAATATCTAGTTTGGTACCGATTAAACAATAATTTTTTTATTCTTTCTTGGTTTCTATTTTTGTTAATTGCTTTAGTTTGTTGTTACCTATTCCTTTTTTTTCTACTTTGTTTTTCTTCTATTATATTAGTTGTTTTCTAATTTTATTTTATGTTTATGGTATTTTGTTTTCGCTGTTTTTTGTTTCGAGCAATATATTGGTGATTATCGAGCAATATAAGTGATTGTGGAGTACACACGGCAAGGGTATTCAATGCAATGGCACGGTTTTAATGCCTTTTAGCAGATTTCTCTTAAGGGAAATTAGCTAATGAGGTCGTACTCATGACGCGATTTTCGAAATTATTCTTCAAACGTTCATCGATCCTATCTAGGAGATGACGAAAATGAGGTCCGTACAATATGTGTGTGTGTGTGTGTGTGTGTGTGCGTGTGTGCGCGCGCGCGCGCGTGTGTGCGTGTGTGTGCATGTGTGTGTGTATAAATAATTTTAAATGAACCTCATTTTCGTCATCTCTTGGGTAGGATCGATGGACATTTTAGGACATTTTTCGAAAATCGCGTCTTTAGTACGACATCAATAGCCGATTTCCCTTTAAAAAAACTGCTAAAAATGAGCAAATAAGTAAACGTACTATATCAACATAATAAAAATATGATAAAAAATAATTAAAACAGATTCAAAAGGATCATATGGGAATCATTTTGTGTTGTTGTTTTCCACATCTTTCAAGAATATTTATGTAATATTAAGGATAAAGAATATGGAGGGGGAAATAATGAATATTAAGGAATAATAAGAATAATTTAGGGAGGAAAAAGTGGTAATTCAAAAAGTTATAAGATATTCCATTTTCTTCAAGCGACTTCTCAATTTGTCTTTTAATATGATGACACCTCGATTTCCACCCCCCCCCCAAAAGATTTATTTATTAAATTTTTTAACTTTGGAGTCTATCCGAAATTGAAATCTTGTTCATCTTTAAGTGGGCCAGAATTATATTGGGTATTTTAATTATTGTTGTCTTCAAAATATCTTTGCTGTCTACTCTCTATATCGGAATACTACATTTAGTAACATCAAATAGGTCAATACTGTAAAAAATACTGCTTTACTGATTGTTGCCAGTCATAATCTATTGTTTACTCCTGGTCTTAAATCTCTTTGGCACCATGTCAGACAAGTTACATATCAAAGTTTAGTCTGCATATCAATTTTAGTGCAGTGGTGGATCTCCTACAATTCTGGCATGGAGTGGAATTCTTGTTTGAATTCTTATCACTTTTTGATGTCTTTATTGACGGATCGTCACACACAGTAGACAACGGGAATGCAGTGCAAGTTGAACAACTCAGGCGAAGCCTATATGTATAATAGAAGGTTGAGGTATCAGAAGACTGAGGTAGTGGTGTTTTGCTTAATAGAACGATTTTACTTTTCAGAAATTTAAGAAAAATTGTGAATTCACAGTAGTTTTGTTAGTGTAAGACTTTACCTTCCTCCATGTTGGCCAATATCACACACAGACAACCTGCACACGTGAAGAGCACCCAATAACAAAGCAGCTGTGAAGTGTGTTGCTAAGGGAAACCACCGTTGCTAGAACTAACTGGTCTCTTCTGTCTATTGACTTCACTGCATTTTCGTTGCTCTCTGAGATATTTCTTAGTATCATTATAGCTACATGGCTCACAGGTACAGAACAATTATCAAGTAATTATTGAATGAAGGTAATAGAAGTGTTTATATTATTTATATAGGGACACACGCAACTAGGCGATTTGGCTCAAAGTTTTACTATGTAAAATAGAAATAAAATTATAGAAAACAAAACTATAACAAACTATAAACTGATAACAAAAAAACTGAACCAACAAATAAAAATTAAACCCAATAAATAAACATTAAATACAAGTAATAATGACAACAAATAAATATTAGACTTGTAATAAAGACCAGTTAAAATGGTTTTATAAAAAAAATAAAAAATAAAAATATGTTATTCCTATATACTATATATTTATATTATTTACATTTGTTCAATTCAAGATAATATTATTATTAACGTCCACTTTCTGCAATATAGGCTAATTGGGAGGAGTTATCTACAGGTTACCACCCTTTTCTAGCCAGGGTGGGATTTTAGGATGTTATTTAATGAATACCGTTACTAAATAATTTCCTTTGCTCAGGCGAGAATCGAACTCGCCACTCTAACTTTACCATGTGAGATATAGGTCAGGATAATATTAAATTTCTCACTAATTAAAAATGGAGGAAAGTTAAATTTTATAAAACAAATTCCACTTTTTAAGCTAATTTAGTATATTATCGGTATGTGGGCTCCTGT
Source organism: Riptortus pedestris (assembly GCA_019009955.1). Classification (NCBI taxonomy): domain Eukaryota; kingdom Metazoa; phylum Arthropoda; class Insecta; order Hemiptera; family Alydidae; genus Riptortus; species Riptortus pedestris. Next base: position 13,082,433 of record CM032232.1, read on the forward strand.
CTGTATGAAGTGCTGTACACATAATGTGGAGTCTCATTATTCAATGTTCCTGCAGTTAGTCAGTATGTGTTTAATGGTTAATGGTTGATGACATGTTCTTTCTGTTCTCGTCATGAGGTATGAGTGGCTTAAATGTGAGTGTCCTATCCTAAGTCTCGTTAGTACAACTTCGTCTCGTCTATTGTCGTGTCTGCTGGATGGTCACTCTCTTAAACAAGGCTTTATTTCTAGCAGACCATTTTCTGCTGTTCTATGTCAACATTTTTGGCCTTCAGAAATATTTAAATCAGCAAAATTTAAATCTATATTTTATTGCGGTAAAAAAAAAAAAAAAAAAAAAAAAAAAAAAAAAAAAAAACTTAATCCCGCAAGAGTTATGTAATTAAAGGATTGTCTAATGTTCTTAGAATGTAGGACATACGAGTATATTTCAGATTTATATCACTAATAAATAATCCGGCAACAGGCACAAATAGAACTTGTTTGAGTCGAGACAATCAGCTGAAAGCTAAATAAAAAAACAGACTTTTGTGCAATAATGCTTGCTTGAGTTGCTAAAGCATAAATTAAACGTAAATAAAACAAAACACGGATCGGTAATTGATTTTAATCCTTAAACTTGTTTTCTACTAAATGTTTTGAATTGTTTCATCAATGGGGTCGCTGTATTACCCGAGTTTAAAATTTTTGTTTAAGTAAAAAAAAAAGAATTCTACCAAATTTCTGTAAATAAAACTAATTTCATAGCCTCACTTTTAAAAGGGACCTTTGAAATTATTAAATTTTACAGACCTTTATATAAATAATGAGAATTATGTTAGAGAGAGTAGTGGCCCCAAAGCCACGTCATTAGCGTTAACGTCAATTATACCTGCACCTGATGATGGCACGTTACTGCCGAAAGGCCTTGTGTGTGAATAAATAAATTGGTGGGAAGACTTCGTGTTATTGAGGCCTGTTTCCCATATATATATATGATTTAGTCCTCCTTGGATAACGGGGGTTGTACGTCGAGTTGATCACTCACTACGTAAAAAACTCTCATCACGAATCTCTTAGTGCGGCTAAGGATATTAAAGGTTTATCAATGCCCAACGAAAATGTGTGTGTGTGTGTGTATATATATATATATATATATATATATATATATATATATATAATTATTCGTGCTTTCTTGTTTTCAGGTTCAGAATCCCCTCCTCCTCCTCTTACTTTCGGCTGTTTTACATAGAAGTAGGGAATATCTAGTAAGATAAGATCACTAATCTGTTCACCACACTAAAAGAGTTCAAATAAAAAAAGTCCGTCACGCAGGGACTGCGTAAACTAAGCAGATTTCCCACGTGACGTTTTACAATAGAGAAATCTGCCTACTAATAACGGCAGTAGTAGTAAGGACGGCAGTAGTTACGTAAATGGCCGCCCTACCTGACTCCTGCCGACCACACACACAATACAAATGCAAATATCTCGGTTAATAATCAAGATACAGAATAAATGTATAGAACAATATTTATAGTAAATTTAATTTGCAATAAGATTGGTTCTATACAAATGTTTGATCCAACTTATGGTAACGGAGATATTTCGATTTTTCAAAAAACCTCCCCTCTAAACTATCCCCTCCCCCTGGTCCGATTTCAGCCGTTAACGAACTTGATCTTTCTTTTTACATAAAACGAGTAAATATAGAGTTTGGTGACGATTAAACAATAATTGCGACCGCTAGAGCGGTAACAGACAAATATATATATATACACACACACACAGTTTTCAACGGACCTCATTTTCGTCATCTCCTTGATAGGATCGATGGACATTTGAAGAAAAATTTCGAAAATCGCGTCATGAGTACAACCTCAATAGCTGATTCTGAAATCTGCTAAAAAAATAGTATCATTGTTTAGACGAATCGCCTTTAGTGTAAATATAATTATTGTAACCTTTTTTTTATAATTTCCTCCTTATTATATTCTTATCCTATATATATTATTATTATTATAGCAAGCCTTAATGAACTATTATATATTTGTTAATGTTGTTCTTTAGACAAGAGTCAGGTTTGCCAGAGACCGCAGACATGGCGAGGTGGTTGGATTCAAGGTTTAACAACACTTCACTGCCTAATTCTGAAGGCGATGCAGATGGAGACATGACAGGGGTAAGGCATAGATCTTCTATGGTGGGAAATCAGCTTTCGAGGTTGTGCTTATGAAGCGTTTTCGACAAATTTCCACAAATGTCAATCAATCCTACCCACAAATCTGCTTAGTTTACGTTGCCCCAGCGTAGACGGACTTTATTATTAATAAAATTGGCGATATTAAAGGGGTTGCCACGGGAACTTGGGACTCCCTGGATTTGGACAATACTGCTATATGGGCTGAGGCAATATTTTACTTAATCTTAGCTAATTGGAATCCCTTTTCAGAAACGAATTTCTTTCGCCTTGGAGTCCAACCAGACAGACTTGTCTACGGACAGGATCAGCTCGATGAGAGAGAGGCTCTGGCTGATGAGAGAGGAAGCAGATCTAAAGGATCAGCTGCTCAAAGTCAGGAGAGAAGAACTGATGGCCAAGAAGCAACTCAGCCTGAAGATGGATCAGCACTACAACTCGCAGCTGAACAAAGGTGGCGATCAGTCTCGGGTTTAATGAAATACATTCAAATGCAGAAATACAAAATTGTTTAGTTATTCAGCTTTTGCTAATTAAGACAAGCCCCTTATCTCCATCGTGATAAAAAGTCCGTCACGCAGGGGCTGCGTAAACAAAACATATTTTCCACTCGAAGGTTAGGATAGTTGCACTTGTATAGCACATTTTCGTAAATTTTAGATGGAAATAACAATTGAAGGGTTGCTAGCAAAAACCCCACTAGTCAAAAAACCCTTTTTTGGTAAATTAAAAAAAAAAACTGCTTATTTTCAATCCACGAAGGACTAAAATTTTGATATTTTTTTTAATAAACTCCTTGGGAATCAGGAATGTTATCTGTACTAATTTACAGATGATCAAATATATCCTTTTTCAATGGGGAAGAAAAAGTCCGTCACGCAGGAGCTGCGTAAACTAAGCAGATTTCCCACGTGAAGTATTACAATAGAGAAATCTGCCTAATAATAACAGTAGTAGGAAGGTATCTATTCACGAGAGACGAACAGTTACGAAAACGGCCGCACACGAACAGCTGACTCCTGCCGACCAGACACAGAATACAAATGCAAATATCTCGGTTAATATTCAAGATTGAGAATAAATGTATATAACAATATTTATAGTAAATTTTATTTGAAATAAGATTGGTTCTATATAATGTTTCGATCCGACGTATAGTAACGGAAATATTTCGAATTTTCGAAAATCCTCCCCTCTAAACCCCCCTCCCACTGGTCCGCGTTCAGCCAATAACGAACTTGATCTTTCTTTTTACATAAAACTACTAAAGATCGAGTTTGGTAACGATCAAACAAAAATTGCGACCACTAGAGCGGTAACAGACAAATATATATATATATATATATATATATATATATATATATATATATATATATATATATATGTATATATACAGTTTTGAACGGACCTCATTTTCGTCATCTCCTAGGTAGGATCGATGGACATTTGAAGAAAAATGTCGAAAATTCCGTCATGAGTACAACCTCAATAGCTGATTTCTCTTAAGGGAAATCTGTTAAAATGTTCTAGAGAGATGTTCTTGGTGGAATTCAACAAAAACCTTAAAGTTAAATATCATATAGATAACACAATCAGAAGAAATAGTATTGGGCATATTGAGTCACTTGTTTATTTGATTTAATAATTGTAACAAGAACAATGAACAATTTAAGAAAAATTATGAAGCAAAATGTTGAATAACGTGTACAATAACTTTCCAAAAAAAAAATAAATCTTCACATCCATTCCTATTGTTTGGTAGTCGGCTGCTGCAACAAGAGGCCAACAGTCTCGTGTGCAACTCCTTGCTGCAGCATGTTGCAGGTAGTCAGCAAGTTGTAGAAGGTCCTAACTCGCAGCGTTCCTGGCTAATGGGGTTTTTGTGGAATCGCCGTATTTTGCTCCCGAAACAGTCCGACGAGAGGTTTTTCGACAAATTCGATTGCATCAGTATATGAGTAATATACTGTACACTATATAATGGCACCTCAAACTTATTTTTCAGTTGTTTTAGCAGATTTCCCTTAAGGGAAATCAGCTATTGAGGTTGTACTCATGACGGAATTTTCGACATTTTTCTTCAAATGTCCATCGATCCTACCTAGTAGATGACGAAAATGAGGTCCGTTCAAAACTGTATATATATATATATATATATATATATATATATATATATATATATATATATATATATTTGTCTGTTACCGCTCTAGCGGTCGCAATTTTTGTTTAATCCTTACCAAACTTCATATTTAAGCGTTTTATGTAAAAAGAAAGATCAAGTTCGTTAACGGCTGAAATCGGACCAGTGGGAGGGGGGGTTTAGAGGGGAGGATTTTTTAAAATTCGAAATATCTCCGTTACTATACGTCGGATCGAAAAATTATACAGAATCAATCTTATTACAAATTAAATTTACTATAAATATTGTTATATACATTTATTCTCTATCTTGAATATTAACCGAGATATTTGCATTTTTCAGTTTTCACCAAACCGCCACTTCTACTCATGTTACGTAAACAATACTCTGATACATAATAAATCACATTATTGGAAGTTTAAATACCAAAAATTGTATTCAAGAGACCTTTATTATACGAGATACATGCAAATATGCACTGGTGACTCCCCCCCCCCATCTTAAAGTTTTGGACTACTAAAATTTTATTGATTGAGATAACAATTATTCTGACTCATTATTAATTACAGTACTAGATATAGTAAATAGTTCTCAATAAAATTAATGTGTTATATTCTGATATATTTCAGTAATTATTTTTCTTTCCGGTGTGAGGCGGGACCCGTTTGTTTACATTTCTAACCTAGCGCTTCCTGTCGGCGGGCTATTGAAATTGGATGAAACATTTCTTATTTCCGTTTGTATTTATTCACGGTGTTTTGTTAGCAGTATGTATATTTATCTATTACTAAACTTCACGAGGGAAATGCTTAGTTAACGCAGCCCCTGCGTGACGGACTTTTTTTTTTTATTAGTGGGGTTTTTACTAGGAAACCTTCAATTGTAAAGCGTCAATAGTTTAACAAAATTGGTCCTATAATATCGTTGCGAAAAATTAATACGTGGAAGATTGCTTGAAGGAGAGGGAGCCTTGTGGTTGATCTAATTAGGGCCGATCTAAATAGGACCGCCGGCAGAATCTAATTAGGGCCTTCCAGGAAGTTCTAGATCTTTTCTACGTCTAGTCCCTTCTACAGGTATATTTAAGAGACTTTGCCAGCTCCCAAGGCTAAAAAAAAAAAAAAAAAAAAAAAAACAAGGGCAGTTGATGCTCGACGGTCTTCGAGGGATATTCAGCATTACAGTGCGACTCACACTGGAGCGAGTGATAGGGTAAGCCGGACATTCAATATCTCCGTTTCTACTGGTCCTAGAATATTGATTCTGGTGTCATTTTAAAGCACATCCAATACTCTGTTGAACTACCTCAGCAGCAATTTACGGTTTTACACCGTACGTAGTTGGGAAAGGTCCGCGGGAGGTATAATACGTCTTCCGCACCGAAAGTGTTAACACTAAAAGTAAAATATTTAATGAATAGGCAAGTTTAGGCAAGATCTGACGACGTTGTAAATAAGACAACATACTCCTAAAAGCATGCCAAGTGGTATTTTTTCAAGCAAATACAACCGATTTGCGAATTCAATTAAATAAAATTATTTTCAGCTCGATGTAAAAAAAAAAAAAAAAAAAAAAATTGGACTTTTAAAAACCTTTTGTGCCAGTTTTTGATGTGTTATAATACCCTTAATATGTACTGGAAGCAACAATAATTTATAAAATTAAATAAGAGTTCACGACGAATTAATTAAACCAAGGCTTTTTTTAACATAGCAATTATAACCAGGCATTATGTAAAAACCATTGCAATAATATGGCTAAAAATCAATCTGCTCAATTGAAAAGGGTTTATGTGGTACTAACAATACAATCAAAATCCCAAATTAAAACTTTTATTTTTCCCCCCAATGTCCAACATTAATGAAGGATCGCTCCAGTGTGAGACTTAGTGCTGTGCGGTAAAGTGTTGTGCCGTGAAGAAAAGTGTTGTGCCGTGTCTGTAAGCAACAGTTTAGTGCCGTGAAGCAAAGGACAGTGCAGTGCCGTCTTTATGTGAATTTCAGTGACCGTGAGTGAATTATTGGACTGTGTAATCTGCAGAACAGTGACACAATCAGTGTAATACTGTGAGTAGTAATAATTAACCAAGAGTATTGTGCATTTTGAAATAAATTGTGCAGTGTTAAACTGTGAAACTTGTGTGTGTGTTTAATTTTGCAATCCAAAAGAACTCTTATTAACAACGTTTATTACTGGTTTTGTAATAAAACGTAACAATATTTTACTATCCGACACATAATAACGGATTATTTTGAATTTTCCAAACCCCCACTACTCGAGGGGTCCGATTTCAGCCACTAAAAATATGTTCTTCAGTGTTGAATATCGAGTTTCGTTAAATATCGGGTATGGTATAAATTAAATAAAAATTTTCAAGTTAGAACATGAAATCTTACTTAATGACGTTGTCACTCAACGAATTTTTAAGTCTCTGGCAGAATAAAGGGCTCTTGTAGCCAATATCTAGTATATAAGCTTTGAATAAACAGAGTCATGATATAACAGCTTCTTGTTAATATGACATGAGTGAGGAGTAGGGGTTTAGTGATGGCTGAAATCTAAAAAGTCCGTCACGCAGAGGCAGCGTAAACTAAGCAGATTTCCCACGTGAAGTTTTACAATAGAGAAATTTCAGAATAGAGAGTCATACAGTTACGGGAAGGGCTACTCACGACTAGACCCGAAGTTAGCCGATCTCATCTCAGAAGCTGAAAACAGAAAAATGCAAATATATCGGTTAATATTCAAGATACATAATAAATGTATATACCATTATAAACAGTAAATTTAATTTGCAATAAGATTGACTCTATATAATTTTTCGATCCGACGTATAGTAACGGAGATATTTCAAATTTTCGAAAATCCTCCCCTCTAAACCCCGCCTCCCCCCTCCCACTGGTCCGATTTCAGCCATTAACGAACTTGATACTTATTTTTCCATACAAGTTTAAATATCGAGTTTGGTAACGATTAAACAAAAATTGCAACCGCTAGAGCGTTAACACACACACACACACACACACACACACACACACACACACACACATATATATATATATATATATATATATATATATATATATACATATATCTATATATATGTCTATATATATAGCCGACTTACGAAAATGGCCGAATTAACCCGAACAACACCCGACCACAGACTTCATAAAAATGCCAATATCTCGGTTAATATTCAAGATAGAGAATAAGTGTATATAACAATATTTATAGTAAATTTAATATCCAATAAGATTGGTTCTATACAATTTTTCGATTCGATGCATAATAACCTCCCTCTGGTACGATTTCAGCCATTAACGAACTTGATCTGTCTTTTTACATTAAACGGTTAAATATCGAGTTTCGTAACAATCACACAAAAATTGCGACCGCTAGAGCGTTAACAGACAAATATATATATATATATATATATATATATATATATATATATATATATATATATAATTTTGAACGGACCTCATTTTCGTCATCTTCTGGGTAGGATCGATGGACATTTGAAATTTTTTTTCAAAACTCGCGTCATGAGTACGACCTCAACAGCTGATTTCCCCTAAGGGAAATCTGCAAAAATTGCCAATATCTCGGTTAATATTGAAGATAGAAAAACGAATTCAGCAATAATATTGGTTTTATATAATTGTTCAATGTTATTTGTATAACGACTAAGATATTTTGAATTTTCGAAATTCCCTCCCTCTAAACCCCCAATATTGCCAGTCCAATTTCTGTCCCACTGGTCCTCATTTTCGTCATCTCCTAGGTAGGATCAAGTGATATGGGTGGAAATATTTCAAAAATAGCGCCACGAATACATCAGTAGCTGATTTTCCTTCAGAGAAAACAGCTAATTCTTAGCCTATAAATTAATGCAGTCACCATATGTTTGCTTTGTGCTTTTTATTGATTCTAAATGTTTAAAGTGATTTCATTGTTGTTTAGGCATTTGACAGAGTAGTAATAAATCTATTTTTGCTCGATATTTAATAAAGAAGCCATATTTACAATACTTGAGAACTCTCAACATCAGATATGAGGTAAGTACTTGATAACAAATAGAGCCTGACCGCCTAGCAAATAACATGAATATGAAGATCTTTCTTACTTGTTTAGATTCGATGCTCAATAAAGTGGATATTACTAATTTATTGGTTTGTCGTTACGTTACAGAATTGACTTATATTATTGCCTTACCTTTTATCAGTTTTTTCTTAAGGGGAATCAACTATTGAGTACGTACTCATGACGAGATATTCGAAAAATTACTTCAAATATCAACGATTCAAATAAGTAACGATTAAACAATAATTGCGACCGCTAGAGCGGTATCAGACATATAGATACAGTTGTGAACGGACCTCATTCTCGGCATCTCCTATTTAGGATAGATAGACATTTGAAAAAAAAAAATCGAAAATCACAAATCATAAGTACGACCTCAATAGGAAATCTGCTAAAAGTCCGTCACGCAGGAGCTGCATAAACTAAGCAGATTCCCCACGTACGTCACGTATTTCTATTTATCCCAAAGGTTCAATGAGAACAATATTTGGTATTTAAACTTCAATTAAAGTGCTTCAATATATAATCTTAATATGACATGAGTAGGAGTGGGGGTTTACTGCAGGCCGAAAACCAAAAAATGCAAATATCTGGGATACTAATCAAGTTATTAAAAAAAAAACGTAAACAACAATATTTATAAAGCATTACATTTGCAATAACATTGGTTTTAAAAAGCTTTTCGATACGATGCATGATAATGAATTTTCCAAATTCCCCCTTTAACCCTCGGATATCATTCATTAACGAACTTAATTGTCAGTTCTACATAAAACGTTTAAATATCAAGTTTGGTAATGATCGAACAAAAGTTCCGACCGCTAGAGCATTAACAGATAAATATATAAATATACATTCAGTTTTGAACGGACCTCATTTTCGCCACCTCTTGGGTAGGATCTATGGACATTTGAGGAAATTGTTCGAAAATCGCGTCATGGATACGAACTCAATTGCTTATTTCTCTTAAGGGAAATCTGCTAGTAATCTACTTTGGGTGACAAGCCACAAGTACAAGTTGTGGTACAAACTGTTGAGGGTGCATATCTCCGGTTAAAATCCATCAAACTCCTAGCGAGATGTTCAGTCTTTATTTAAAATGCATTCTTGGAATTTCTTAATTGGATTGTTCTTAAACTGAGCATGGGGTTATTAAAATGCTTATCAAGGGATTAATATATTTTTCTGTAGCCAAGGGGTGGACATGCTGATCCAGACAGACATTACTAGTTGGCTGGAAGACAGGGCTACCAACACCTCACCACCGCTTTCAGAAGATGATACTGAAGGTGGTGACATTGCAAGGGTAAGATTTGATAATATTTTAATTGCATATCATCTGTTTCTTCATCGCACACATTTCCTTTAATTAAAATCGGCTATTGGGTTTATACACATGATGCGACATTAGACAACTTTCCTCAAATGTCCATCGATCTTACCTGGTATTTGAAGAAAATGTGGTCCGCTTAAAATTATATATATATTTGTCTGTTACTTCTCTAGCGTTCCCATTTTTAGGAGATTTCCCCTAAGGGGAATCAGCTATTGAGGTTGTACTCATGAAGGAATTCTCGAGATTTTTCTTCAAATGTCCATCGATCCTACCTAGTAGATGACGAAAATGAGGTCCGTTCAAAACTGTGTGTGTTTTATATATTTGTCTGTTACTGCTCTAGCGGTCGCAATTTTTGTTTGATCGTTACCAAACTCGATATTTAGGTGTTTTATGTAAAATGAAAGATCAAGTTCGTTAACGGCTCAAATCAGACCAGTGGGAGAGGGAGTTTAGAGGGGAGGATTTTCGAAATATCTCCGTTACTATACGTCGGATCGAAAAAGATTACAGAATCAATCTTATTGCAAATTAAATTTACTATAAATATTGTTCTATACATTTATTCTGTATCTTGAATATTAACTGAGATATTTGCATTTGTATTCTGCGTGGGTTCGGCAGCAGTCTATGTTCGGACTTTCCGCCGTGAGCTCTGGCGGCCGTTTTCGTAACTATTCGTCCCTCTCGTGAATAGGTTTAGAGGTTTCTTACTACTACAGTTGTTATTAGGCAGATTGCTCTATTGTAAAACTTCACGCGGGAAATCTGCTTAGTTTACGCAGCCCCTGCGTGACGGACTTTTTTTGTTTAATCGTTACCAAACTCGATATGTAAGCGATTCATGTAAAACTAAAGATCAAATTCGTTAACGGCTGAAATCGGACTGGGGAGAGGGGGGGGGTATAAGGGAGAAGAGTTTCAAAAACTCGAGATATCTTCGTTATTATACGTCGGATCGAAAAATGTTTTGTTATAAATCTTATTAGAAATGCAATGTTGTGTGAATATTGTTATACACGTATTTTCTCTATCATGAATATTAACTGAGACATTTATATTATTTAGTTTTCAGCCTTCAGTTAAGCCCCACTCCTACTCATGTCATATTAATAATAAGCCACTATATTATTTACTACTTAATTCCAATGTTAAATTCCAAATATTGACTCCAAAATACCTTTACTATGCGAGTACATGCAAATTCGTTAAGTGAAGACGTCAGGAAATAAGGTTTTATGTTCTAACACAAAAATGTTTATTTCATCTACACCATACTTGATATTCAACACCATTAGATTGAATTTACTTATTGGCTGAATTTGGGCTTGGAATAGGGGAGGGGGGAGGTTAGAGTGAGTTGTTCGAAAATGCAAAATATATTCCTTATTATTAGTCAGGTCGTAGATGGTTTTGGAACCAATCTTATTAAAATATTGTTTAACTCTTGAGTCATTTTCGTTATCTCCTGGGTAGTATCCATGGACATTTAAGGAACTTTTCGTAAATCTCGTCATGGGTGCAACCGAAACAGCTGATTTCCCTTTAGGGGGAAATCAGCTAAAATGTTAGAACAATACGAATGCAGAGCTGAACACAACATTTTTAACCTATGAGTCAAATTATCAGGAATTTTAGTTCGCAGAATGCTCAGAAAAAAAAAAAACCTAAATAACAAAAAAGTGTATAGGGTATAAGGCATTAATTTTTCTAAAATTTAGCTATTTTAACATTTTCATTCCGACGCAACGCAAAATATTTTCAAAATTCATTTTTATGCCTTCTTCAGTTGAGAATTTAATTTCTAACCTCGAGAATGTTAATTTGAACAACACCGTACTCGATATTTAAGTGTTTAAGTCAACACTGAAGATGATGTTCGTTAATTGCTGAAATCGGACAAGGGGTTCAGTGGGAGGTGGAATTCACATATTAAAATTATCTCAGATATTATGAGTTGCTTTGAAACGTTTTATGTAAAACTATTAATAGTCTACAATATGCTAAAATTCGACTTTTCTGTATTACTTATTTGTTTCCCATACACACACCAGCCCCTTTTTCCAGAAACAAAATGAACCATGTCAATTTTTTAATGGTAGATTCAACAAAAATTCAAATGTGCCGTTTTTGTTGTTGTCGAGTTTATATACTTTTATTTATGCTACGTATATAATTAGTCCTACTTTATACTAGTACCTTTCATGAAAGGCATAAAAAACCACGACCTATTAGTAAGAAAAACTAGCGGTGCCGTTCTAATTGTGGGTTTACATTTCTCTCCACTCGACATTTCAACATCTACTCATTATTTAAAACAAGGATAGAGTTGTTGAAAACCAAGGTCGAGCAGTCCAGGCATTCCCAAACTGTAGTGCACAACTAACTAGAGAAAAAATCTGAAGTGACTGTCTAAATTAAACAGAATTTACTGCTGTTTTACTGGAGACATTTTAGATAAGAATAACTCAGTTAACACTTATTTACGAAACAATATCTTCGAAAAATTATAGGAAACATGTGTTTCGAGAATTCTTATATAACCTAGAGTGGCCAGTTCGATTCCCGCCTGGGTAATTCGAATTTATTTAGTGACAATCATTATGTAAACTCCATAGTTCCACGCTAGCTAGAAAAGGGTGGTATCCTGTGCATGACCCGTCCGAATTACCCTAGCCAATCATAGTAGCAAAATGTGGACGTTAACAAATAATAATTATAATTATATAACATTATTTTATATAATAAGCGAGTTAAGTAAAAAAAATATTACAAAATAATAAAAAGGTTTCTGTCTCGTAAATAAAATGAAGTCCGTCACGCAGAGGCAGCGTAAATAAGCAGATTTCTACTCAGTGTTTATACTTTATTTCTATATAAAGCTCGGGTACTCGCTGAACGCTACAACAAAAAAAAGTCCGTCACACAGGGTCTGCGTAAACTAAGCAGATTTCCCACGTGAAGTTTTACAATACAGAAAGAGAGTCAGGAAACGGCCGAACTAGTTTTTGGCGGACGGACTCTCGTTCGTTAGCCGGCCAGATTTAATAAAAAAGGCAAATATATAGGTTAATATTCAAGATAGAAAATAAATTGTATATAACACTATTTATAGTAAATTTTATTTGCAATAAGAATGAGTCTGTACAAGTTTTCGATCCGACATATAGTAAGGGAGATATTTCGAATTTTCGAAAATCCTTCCCCCTAAACTCCCCCTCCCACCGTTCTGATTTCAGCCGTTAACGAACTTGATCTTTTTTTTTACATAAAACGACTAAATATCGAGTTTGGTAACGATCAAATAAAAATTGCGACCGATAAAGCGGTAACAGACAAATATATATATATATATATATATATATATATATATATATATATACAGTTTTGAACGGACCTCATTTTCGTCATCTACTAGGTAGGATCGATGGACATTTGAAGAAAAATTTCGTAAATTCCGTCATGAGTACAACCTCAATAGCTGATTTCCCTTAAGGGAAATCTGCTAAAAATACGAATAACTCTTAATATTTGATATACGGAAAAATTTTGTATTACGACAATTGTATACCATCAATAGCTTAACAAGATTGATTCTGTAACATTTTTCAATCCAACTATAATATCTGAGATATTTTGAACTTTCGAATTCCCCTTCTCTCTTAACCTCTAATCCGATTTTAGCAATTAACGGGTGGTAATGATAGCCGAAAACCTAAATATGGAAATATTTTTGCCCTATAAATTTTATTGGTATTTGCATTTTTGTGTTTTCGGCATTCTAAAAATTTTTAGCAGGGTAATCAGCTATTGAGGTTGTACGTATGACGTGATTTTCTAGAAATGTCTTCAAATATCCATCCATCCTACATAGTTGTAGGTCCATTCAAAATTATAAATATTTCTTTGTTACTGCTCTACTGGTCGCAATATTTGTCTTATCGTAACAAAACTCGATATATAATCGTTTTATTTAAAAAGAACGATCAGGATCACGGATCAAATCGGATCAGTGGGAGGGGGTTGCTAGAGGGGATAATTTAGAAAATTCAAAATATCTCCGTTATTATACGCTGGATAAGAAAGATATACATAAAACCCATTTTGTTGCAAACATAATGACCTATAAATGTTGTTTTATGGATATTTTCTGAATCATGAATATTACTATAAATATTATATATCTATATTCTCTACTTTGAATATTAAACTAGATGTACCCATATTTCCGTTTACGGCCTTCAGTAAACCCACTCATCCATGTCATATTGACTATACGCTGGGATATCATGAACCACTTCATCCAGACTTGATTTGAATGTTTATTTTATCTGTAGCATACTCGATATTTGTTCTCGGGCCGTAGAATGTTATATGACTAATCTTGTTAAACTATTGATGCTATAGAATTGTTGTTCTATGATTTTTTTCATAACTCAAGTGTAAGGGGAGTTATTCACACTTGCTTGTTTTCAGTCATCAGTAAGGCCCCGCCCCTCCTTCTATCTCTTTGGTGTGTTATAGCAGTATTTGGGAAATCTGCTTAGTTTACGCAGCTCCTGCGTGACGGACTTCCAGGAAGGTTAGATTGCTCATCCTCTATGTCGTGGAATTTAAAAAAAAAAAAATAAAAAAATTAAAAAAAAAATGGAATTTAGTGTCCAATTTGAAGTCATATAACCTCCAATGTAATTGGAATTTATACTTAATTGAAATTAGTTAATTGTTGGCCGGCGTGATTGCGGTGCAAGAAGCCGCGGCTGCCGCAATTAACGGCGATGGAGTGAGCAGTAATTACCGGTGTAATTATCGGCGAGACATGTGCAGCCATCCGTCCTCGGATTGGGGTAGTTGGCGTGAAATAACCAGGCTGGATTATAGGCCAGGGCTCAATCAACATGGAGCACCTCATTAGTTGATAGGCATCACAACCACCTACTAGCAATCGTCACCAAAGAAAATTGGTGCTGCGTAAATTAAGCAGATTTCCCACTTGTTGGAGTGACTCACTATTGGTCTCATCTCAGCATATATTCTCTGGACGAGATAGAGGCAACAGATGAAACGAAGTTGTACTAACGAGACTTAGGATAGGACACTCACATTAACACCTCATCATACCTCGTGACAAGAACAGAAATACCTCTCTGCAGAACATGCCATCAACCATTAACCATTAAACACATACCGACTAACTGCAGAAACATTGAATACTTTCCACATAAGATATATGAACTTCAAACTAAAAAGACTAAAAAATCCAATATCTTGCTTAATATTGAATATAGAGAATACATGAAATTGATAATATTTATAGAACATTTCATTTAGAATAATGTTGGTTCTATATAATTTTAGCAGATTTCCCTTAAGGAAAATAAACTCTAGAGATTGCACTCATGACACAATTTCAAGAAATTCTTCAAATGTCCATCTATCCTACCCAAGAGATGACCAAAATGAGGTTCATTCTAAATAATATGTTTTATACGCACACACACACACACACACACACACACACACACACACACACATATATATATATATATATATATATATATATATATATAGAGCATATACATAACATTCAGAGTACAACAGGGTTCTACTTGTTCCAAATAATTTTGCCAAGAAAACGGCGTTCCACAAGGATGTCCCTTGAGCACGACCCTTTTTAATATATCAATTTTCACAAGAAGAGAAATTAAAATAGAATTTCGACCACCGAGGCACAAATAACTCTCCCGAGTTTGGTGCCTATTTACTATAAAATAAATAAATAATATATCATTTGGCACCATTTGTGTATACATTCCTATTATGTTCAATAATGTGTAAAAAGAGAAATCAAGTTCGTTAATGGCTGAAATCGGGCCAGTGGGCAAGTTAAACACCAAATATTGTTTTCATTGAACTTCTACTTGTGAGATATAGGCAAATACGTTCTGTTGATCCCCGTCCTTCTTTTGTTCTGGGACTATTAAAATTTTAGTAATTGATATACAAATTATTCTGATTCATTATAAATTATATAGTACTAGAAATAGTAAATAATATAGTTTTCAATAAAATTAATATTATATTCAGACATATTTCAGTAATTGTTTTTCTGTCCGGTGAAGAGTATTTCTATGTATCTGTTCAGCTCTGAACGGTTGGCAGACCTGTTGGTTTACAATTCAGACGCTTTCCGTTAGGAGGTTATAAAAATTGACTGAAAGATTTCTCATTACCGTTTGTATGTATTCACTTATTATTCA
The DNA here is from genome assembly GCA_019009955.1 of Riptortus pedestris. NCBI lineage: Eukaryota > Metazoa > Arthropoda > Insecta > Hemiptera > Alydidae > Riptortus > Riptortus pedestris. The sequence goes on from CM032232.1 coordinate 13,098,437, forward strand.
CGGTGGTGTTGAGTGTTACCAGTAAGTAGATTTATATATTGTATGTACTTCAAGTGGGAATTATGCTTAGCTTAAACAACTCCTGACAGATTTTTTTTTAAACTTTCTTTTCCTGGTCAAAGTTTTCTCTGTTATAATAGTTTGGTTTAATTAGTTATTGAGTTTTCTTTTCCACAATTAATATCGCACAGCAGCAACTGTAAATTTAAAAATGTATTACCTTCAACAATTTGGATTATTTTTGCCGTTATTTGATAAAAGGTGTAAATCGCTCCACATTGCGTAACACCAAACGAACAAATAAATAAATAACAATTACTGTATAACCTGTATTAAAATATAAAAAATAACTTTACTTTTTTTTTTATTGTTAATCATATGTCTTAAAGGAATTTAAACGATTTAACCTACATTTTTGAATTCTTCCCCTTATAATATTACACGTTACAGGAAGCGAATTAGAACAATACTCCATGTATCCTCACAAATTGTAAAGTTACGCCCTACAGATCTAGAAAATTGCGTCCGCCGTTGTGTTTAATCGTTCTTGTAGAGAGTGAGTTGGAACGTATCTCCCATCGTAATGAACGAACATGTTTTAGCGTCGTATGAAGTTCTTAAATTGCAAAACGCTATTCTAAACCAAGGCTTCTTCTTCAGTATTCTCGGCAACGTGAAGAGAAACTGCAATAGATACGACCAACATATTCCATAACCTGAATTCCATGTGATCATGCACGGTGAAATGTTCTGCAAAGGGCACCTCCTTAAATTACTGATATGTGCAACTAAAACTTGATAAGATAGTATACCTAAACCATAAACATGTAACAATTTAAGTCTCTGGTAGAAGAGTGTTTCCTTCAAAAAATTATCCGAAAAATGATCTGAAGATTGGAAACAGTAGAATAAATGGTCATCTTTACAAAAAAAACAACACATACTTGTTTAATGGCTAGGACCAGACATTTTAACTTTTCCGTGCCTACTCCCGTAAGTTTCAAGAGATACTTTAAACTTACTTGCATTAAATGTATATATTTTATTTTTACACTTCCTGGTTAAAATCTTTTGTTTGGTTTTCCAAAACCACCTTCTCTTTTGCTATGTTTAAAAGCTCCTTGGAACTTCTGAGAGATTAATCCCAGATAGGGCAGCTAATGATTATATTAATAAGCACATTATTGTTTTCAGGAGAGGCGTTCTATTCGGACCCGGTCCGACCTGACGCTGACAGACCTTCCTGTAGACAGGAGCAGCTTGCTGAGAGAGAGGCTCAGATTGCTGAGAGAGGAAGCAGATCTGGAGGATCAGCTGCAGACGGTCAGGAGTGAAGCACTCAAAGCGAAGAGGCAACTCATCATGAAGAGGATTCAGTACTACAAGTCTCAGCACAACAAGAATGGCGACCCTCCCAGAGTCTAAACGAAAACATTCCGTGTAGCTTCAGAAATAAAATTTGTCCCAGACTCACAATTAGTTGATATATTTTCTCCTCATTTCAGACTTCCAACTAGTAAGGTTCCAGTACCTCATTACACACACAATATGAACCAAACCTTATCCGTCAACTGCACTAAAGCTTTCACGACTGTTTCACATAAAACAGTTCATAAACCTCAGAAGAAACGGACCCCTAGAACAGCTTTTTAACATCATAGCCTCCTTATTTGAATGAACTATGACTGCTAGGGTATGGAGAAGCCTCGCGCACTCATCACGAAGGAGGACTCTGTATTACAAGTCTCAGCAGATGAAGAATGGCGGGCATCGCTGAGTCCCACCACCGCTAGCTGGATGTCCGTTAGTATGTTCTTCGGGATTGACTCAACAGGCATCAGTACGATATGCCCTTCCACCTTAATCTCCTCGCTTTGATCATTGCCGATTTATCCGGCTCCTAATAGAGGCTATAGATTTCTCTATTTCTGGTACATCTCCATTGTCCGTTCTCACAGGTGGACCCATAAATTCGGCGAACGATTTGTCTTTCAGAAGTAATGAGTTTTTTTTTTTATCTGGCTTTGTAGTAGATCAAGTCAGAACAAGGCGTGGCTAATTCAGAGATTCACTTTGGTCATTTGTAATTAATTCTTTAAGGAAGAGATCTGGACATTATTTATTTATATATATTTTTTTTACCCCGCTTCGTTTGAGCACAAATTGTAACGGTGGTGGAAAACCGATTATTTGGTGGTCGATATCGATAATATGCATAAGTACACTTGGATATTGCGTTCGCAGCTGCAAGGACAGGTATAGAACATCCCCCAAAACTAGGGGGATATTTGTGAGAGACCCACTATTAGCTGTGGTTACTCTGGAACAGGAAGGTGTTATGGAGCAGATCTCATATCTCAAGAGGTCGACACATCAGTCTTGAGTTTTTTTCATGTTAAAATTTAATTGTTTTTACCCCAGATCCTCAGCTTTACAGATACGTCCACTTAAAAGCCATGCACCATAAGCATTCCGTTTAGAGTTAAAACGCTTACATCCGACCTTTTGAGCATTTGTCGCGTGTTTTTCTCCTCCAGAATTACCCAGTGGAGGAGGGTTTTGCAGAGGACTCCTTTGGTGCCCTGCAAGACAAGTCTGCTAAAGAGGTGTGAGTTCATAATAACAGCGATTCGCTGAGACCATTCTCCTCTGGGTGCCCGCCAAGATTCTGTTGTCATACGTCACTACTGTACCAAGGTATGTAAATTCCGATACGAGTCCAAAATTGTATGGCCAAACATGTAATTTTGGTACCAAACTGTCGACTGGGGGGGGGGTGGTCTGATCAGACACCATATACTTCGTCGATCTCTGTTGACAATCAGGCCAAGACATCTTTCCGCAGTCTCGAGAGCCTGAAATACTTATGGTGCAGACTGGTATGGTCAGTCAATGATGTCTTTACCATCAGCATACGATGGGCATCTGAATCCGATAGCAGATGTAGAAGCACAGTGCCAGTTTTCTGAATTTCTGATCCCCTGACTCCTTTTTCAAGATGGAGGTTAAATAGTAGACACCCCAAGGCATCACCTTGTCTCACTCCTCAAATTGTCGTGAAACTCCCCGATTACTTTCTATGGACTTGAACGAAGCACTCGATCTCCGTCATTTTCATCCTGATCAGCCGAACATGTTTAATGTGGCATTCGAAAGGAGATATTGTGCATCACGCTCAGATAAAATGATGTTAATTGTAAGGTAGCAAACCAGTTTATTAAATTTAAGAGGAGTCATCTGGTGCCACGAATTTTATGACTTTTGTAAGAACATTACAGTGAAAAGTAAGGACATTTGGCGATAATGCTCTAAGTTATTACCATATGAAGTATGTGTTACCGTCGCGACAGAATAGAGCTATTACACAATTATTTTCATTCGATTCAGATGCAGTAGGCAAGACATTTCCAGACATTTCTGGATTAAATAACGATCACAATCGTCCTATATTTTGATGGGAGAGAAAGAAGTAGAAATGAGGCTAGACTCGAGGCAGGAGATATTAGGAAGACCACCCATGATGGGATAATGATAGACCTCACGCAGGCTTGATGTGCACCAATCTAGGCCTCTAGATTATGCACCGGCACGTGCCTTATCTACACCAAGGTGTCACCTATACCACGATCCGAGGGTACAGATGGGGACAATAAGGTTTATATTCAACACAAAGTCGACAGAATCCTGTTATTTAAGATTTCAAACATAATGACTTTTCCTGAGATAAACTTGTCCCAAAAAAAATACTGTTTGAGAAACAAAAAAAGTCTGTCACGCAAGGGCTGCCTAAACCATTCGGATTTCCCACGTGCTGGTATGACACACTAGTGAAATCTCACCACATATAAGCGTATTTAAGCTTAAAATGATTTGGTTCATGATATAACAGTTTGTAGTTAATATGACAGGGGTGTACTTAATGCAGAAAAATAAAAAAAATCAAAAGATCTTGGTTAATATTCATGATAAAGAAAATATTTATATAACAAAATTTGTCGGTAATTCAATAAGATATAATTTTTCCATCCGACATATAATAAGAAAGATATTTCGAATTTTCAAAATTCCCCATCTCTAAATCCCCCTTCCTCCACCCCGTTCGATTTCAGCTGTAAAAGAACTTGATATTTAGTTTTACGGTGATGTGAACAGATACACCTGATTTTCACGGGACCGAACAAAGGAATAAGAGGGTCACAAGGACATGCAGTGGTTTCCCATTGCCTACATCAGACCATCAATCAATACAGGCATTTCGAGTCCATTCACACCAGTAAAGACATGAGTGCAGATAATTCGATTCTAGGCCAGAGATTTTAGATAGCCATCCCTCAGTAACCTGTAGCCTGAATCAGCTGACTAATGATAGACTATTAGCCAGTATCAGTATGCAGGCTGCAACTATTCAAGGGCAGAGTTGTTAGATAGCCATCCCTCGGTAGCCTGCAGCCTGCATCAGCTGACTAATGATAGACTATTAGCCAGTATCAGTATGCAGGCTGCAACTATTCAAGGGCAGAGTTGTTAGATAGCCATCCCTCGGTAGCCTGCAGCCTGCATCAGCTGACTAATGATAGACTATTAGCCAGTATCAGTATGCAGGCTGCAACTATTCAAGGGCAGAGTTGTTAGATAGCCATAGCCATCGGTCCCTGCAGCCTGCATCAGCTGACTAATGATAGACTATTAGCCAGTATCAGTATGCAGGCTGCAACTATTCAAGGGCAGAGTTGTTAGATAGCCATCCCTCGGTAGCCTGTAGCCTGCATCAGCTGACTAATGATAGACTATTAGCCAGTATCAGTATGCAGGCTGCAACTATTCAAGGGCAGAGTTGTTAGATAACCATCCCTCGGTAGCCTGTAGCCTGCATCAGCTGACTAATGATAGACTATTAGCCACTATGAGTATGCAGAGAACTGCTTTAATCTATGTTCCAGTCCTGCCCCCACTCACATGTTGTAAGTGACAATTTAGACAAGGAGGGGATTAATTTTACTTAGAGCGATTATATATGTAGTTAACTAAGGATAAGACAAAAATTGCGACCGCTAGAGTTGCAACACACACACAAACGGTGTCCCAAGTTCCCGTGTCACTCCCCTCAAAAGCGCCAATTGTATTATTAAAAGTCTGAGACTTAGTGTGTCATAATCGTGACCCCTGAAGAATCAATCATTGCAGTCCATTTCCATGTCATAACCTTCTACAATACATCTCCAGCAACCATAACTTAGGAATTTCCAGTGGAGTGCCATACTTTTTATGACGAATTCTTGTAGGATATTTTAAAATGAATTTATATAGGTGAATTTTTTGATTTTACGCATCCTTTTGCCGTAAAATGCACAACTCTTAATTTCAGAAGCGGCACGTTTTATTGGAAAATGCTGAGAACTTAAATAGGACGCCAAATTGTCTTTGAAACAAGCCTACCGGAATAGGATAAAAAAAAATAAGTATTCTTCAATGAATCCAAGAAATGTTTACTTTATAAAACATCTACATAAGGGAAAACGAAATTAATTGTTAGAATTAATTTATTTTAAACTAATTACGTAGTTAGTATTTGTACCGGGAATACATTTTCCCACCTCCATAGCTTCATTTCTCTTCCCTCAAAGGAAGAAAGGACTTCCAATTCTTGAATTGCGTGAAGATGTTCTCGAGGAAAAAAATAACCATGTTTATCAGTGGATTTTCAATATTCCGAAGGTCGGGAAAAGGTTTGAAGGAAAGCCGGTGTAAAAATAGAATAGGCACTTAGGTCCTCGGCGAGAAGGGGGTGGGGGCGTAAGGAAAACTGCCGGGAAATACTTACGACGGTGGAGGAAAAGCCATTTAGAGTGGAGATGGCCTCAGGAAGGCCAAGTATTTATAGGGCCACATGGTACTTTTGGCCTTCAGCCCGCACGGCCTCTTTCATCTCTCTTACAGTCATCCTCTCTTCCTCTTCCAAACCCACTCCCGCCTTTTATACACCCCCGCTCCCGCCTAAATATAAATCTATCTTTAATATTGAATTATTATCAGATTTATCAGGCACACGATTTTATGGCCCCATATGTATTTCTGTACAAAGGCAGATTATTTTTAGAAAAGTTCCCTCAAAGGAATTCAGCTGTAGTGGTTGTACACGAGATGGAATTTTGGAAAAATGTCTTCAAATGTCAAGCGATCCTACCCAGGAGATAACGAAAATGAAATCTTTATGTAAAAAAAGTTCGTCACGCAGGGGCTGCGTAAACTAAGCAGATTTCCCACGTGAAGTTTAGTAATAGATAAACATACCTACTGGTAACTCAATATCACCATGAATAAATACAAACGGAAATAAGAAATGTTTCATCCAATTTCAATAAACTGCCGACAGGGAGCGTTAGGTTAGAATTGTAAACAAACGGGTCAACCCGCCTCACACAGGAAAGAAAAACAATTACTGAAATATATCAGAATATAACATATTAATTTTATTGAGAACTATTTACTATATCTAGTACTGTACTAGAGACCTTAATAATGAGTCAGAATAATTGTTATCTCAAACAATCAAATTTTAGTAGTAAAAAACCTTAAGACGGGGGGGGGGTGATCACAAGAACATATTTGCATGTATCTCGTATAATAATGGTCTCTTCAATACAATTTTTGGTATTTAAACTTCGAATAATGTAGTTTATTATGTAACAGAGTATTGTTTATGTAACATGAGTAGACGTGTCGGTTTGCTGATGGCTGAAAACTAAAAAATGAAAATATCTCGGTTAATATTCAAGATATTGAATATATATATATATATATATATATATATATATATATATATATATATATATACACCCACACACTTCGGAACGGACCTCATTTTCGTCATCTCCTGGGTACGATCGATGGACATTTGAAGAAAAATTTCGAAAATCGCGTCGTGAGTACAGCCTCAATAGCTAATTTCCCTCAAGAGAAATCTGCTAATAATAATCAAGTTCCTTAATGGCTAAAATCGGACCAATGGGAGGGAGTAGCTTAGATCGGGGAATTTCGAACATTTTCAATTTATCAGTTTTCTCTATATATCAAGAGCAAATTCAATTTATCAGTTTTCTCTATATATCAAGAGCAAATAAATGACTTATTTCGATCAGATAAGAGATCATATTTCATTAAAGATAAAATGAAACATGATATTAATCTATTTTCTATTAATAGCAATGAAAATGAAGTTCTCCTTTCTAAAAGATTAGATGATTGATTGTAGATATACTTCATACTCGTGAGAACGTAAGGGAAATCTGCTAATAAAAGAAAACATTCAGTAGCTAAAATTTTGGTAAAGAAATAATATATATATATATATATATATATATATATATATATATATAAAATTGTAACCTTTGTCTGTACATTGATTTTTTTTCGCGAAATTTCACGATAACTTTTCGTTTCACATGTCATAGACACCATATCTGCATTTTGTTTCTTTCGTGTATGTTTGTTTGTTTGTTTGTTACCTTTTCACGCATAAACGGCTGAACCGAATTTTATGAAACTTGGTATGTATATTACTACTAAACCAACTTAGACTTTAGGCTATATTAATTTTCTCTGAGGCGAACAGGAGTGGGGGTTATAAGGGAAGCCTGAAATTAAAAATAGCGATATTTCGTTTCCTATTGGTTTTTCGGCAAATATGAACATAACAAAAGTTGTTTATTTTGATATTTAAAGTAACTTTTGTTATATACACTTTTTTCGTATACTGAATTATAAACGAGATATACGCTAAAACCTATAGCGGAAGTGAACAATTTTATTTGGGACAAAAGAGCCAACCGAAATAAATAAAACTCGGTACGTGTATTAGCACTAACGCCTTCCTTATAATAAGCCATACTAAGATTTCTAGGGACGGCAGGAGTGGGGGTTGTAAGGGAGGCCTGAAATTAAAAATAGTGATAATTTCGTTTCCTATTGGTTTTTCCGCAATTAAAAACATAAAAGTTGTTTATTTTGTTATTTGAAGTAACTTTTGTTATATACACTTTTGTCGTATACCTAAGTATAAATGAGTTTTACGTTAAAACTTTAGCGGGAGCCAACAATTTTATTGGGTACTAACGAACTTAACAAAGCTCGGTATGTCAATTAGCATTAATTCTTCCATGATTATAAGTTATATTAAGATTTTTAGGTTCGAACGAGAGGCGGGTTATAAGGAAGGCCTGAAATAAAAATTCACCTTATTTACATGTATAAGAGACGGGAAATATAAAAATATCGAAGACAGTTAAGTCTTATCGAACAAATATTCCATTATTAGCAAATCCAAGGCAACGACGGGTATCAATGCTATACACTGGGACGGGTAAATGTCAAAATATTGTGCAATGTAAAGCCTGCTAAAAAGTACCATCACCATTCAGCCTCAAATGAATTCCCGGGCGAAGCCGGGTATCAGAGCTTGTATATATATATATATATATATATATATATATATATATATATAGGTTAATTAATTAGGTAATTATTCTGCTTCGCCGAAGAGAAATATAATTAAACGTGGAATACATTGATCGTGTGACATATTGATTCTATTTGGCTTGGCAACAAACGCCCTCGGTAATCCCAACTCCAAGCTTTGTTGTCGCGGCGCATTTTTGATTCAGGAATGATAAGAAAATTCTTTGAGGGAAAAATGTCTTTGAGATGATTTCCGCTGTAGCCCTTTGTGATTTTCCGAGCCCATTGTTCTCCTTCAGATCAGGATTGCATAAAGGAAAGCCTGACCTATTATACTCTTGATGAGAAAAAGCCCGGCTTACCTTTCATCTTTCTGGTGTGTCACTCCTCTATAAATAATTTAATTATTTATGTATGTATGTATATATATATATATATATATATATATATATATATACTAGCTCAGATACCCGGCTTCGCCTGGGAATTGATTTGAGGCTGATTGGTGATAGTATTTTTTTGGAAAGGCTTTACTTTGCACAATATTTTGACATTTACACGTCCCAGTGTTTAGGCTTAATACCCGTTGTTGGCATTTGTTAATAATAAAATTAATTTTTTATGTAAGTCTTCACTGTCCTCCAAATTTCCCGTCTCCTGTGCATTATGCATAGATTTCAGCTATTAAGGACAAAATATTAACATTGATTTGAATTAATTTTTCCAGGTGAGGTACCTGATAGTTCAAATAGGAATGAATTGTTGAGTATATCAATATTTCTACGAAAATTACTTGCTCCACACATTGTTCCTGGATTAATGTATAAAAAAAAAAGTTAATCTAAATAACAAAGTAAACAACTTTTGTTATGTGCATGTTTGTCGAAAAACAAATAGACAATGAAATATCGCGAATTTTTATTTCATGCCTCCCTTATAACCCCCACTCCCGTTCTAACCAAAACATTTTAATATAGTTTATAATCATGGAAGAATTAATGCTAATTGACATACCGAGTTTTGTTAAGTACGGTTCAATCGTTAGCGCCCAATAAATTAGTTGAGTCCCTCTTTAGTTTATAGCGTATATCTCGTTTATACATTGTTAAAAGACAAAAATGAATATTACAAAAGTTACTCTAAATAACAAAATAAACAATTTTGTTATGTTCATATTTGCCGGACAACGAATAGAAAACGAAATACCGCTATTTTAAATTCAGGCCTCCCCTACAACCCCCACTCCTGCCCGTCCCTAGAAATGTTGGTATGGCTTATTATAATGAAAGCGTTAGTGCTAATACACATACCGAGTTTTATTTATTTTGTTTGGGTCTTTTGTCCCAAATAAAATTGTTCACTTCCACTATAGGTTTTGTTATGTTCATATTTGGCGAAAAACCAATAGGAAACGAAATATCGCTATTTATAATTTCAGGCTTCCGTTACAACTCCTGTTCGTCTCAGAGGATATTAATATAGCCTAAAGTCTAAGTTGGGTTAGTAGTAATATACATACCAAGTTTCATAAAATTCGGTTCAGCCGTTTATGCGTGAAAAGGTAACAGACAAACAAACAAACACACACGAAAGAAACAAAATGCAGTTATGGTGTCTATGACATGTGAAACGAAAAGTTATCGTGAAAATTCGCGAAAAAAATCATTGTACAGACAGAGGTTACAATTTTATATATTATGCAGTGACACCATCTTCAAGCCCGTGGAAAAGTTGTATTTTCATTGTAGTGACCTTATTTTCAACATGTACAATCCCAAATCCCCCAGGTATATATATATATATATATATATATATATATATATATACATGCATACACACAAACATACATATCCATAAACACACACACACACACAACAAAAACTGAAGTTCAAGGGCCTACAGCCATTACCACCCTTTTCCAGCTAGAGTTATACTAAGGAGTTATTTTTTGAATTATTATTTATTAAAGACAGCTTTTAGCTTAAATCATCAATTGGGATTGTACATGATGAAAATAAGGTCCTTACAATGAAATTACAACTTTTCCACGGGCTTGAAGATGGTGCCACTGCATCGAAAGCGCTCTCCAGCTGTACTCGACCATCAGCCAGTGACGACAGTCGCCACCGAAAGGTTCGACAACAGTACACACATATATATATATATATATATATATATATATACATGGTTATATACTTGACTGTTGTTGTTCCAGAGGTCACGATACTTCTTCATAGTAACCAAACTCGACATGTAAGCGTTCCATGCTGAACTAAAGGTTAAGCTCGTTGTTAATGGGTTAAATCAAACTACTGGAGGGAGGATTTCAAAAATTTCTCTATTATCATACTTCTGGTCGAAAATGTGTATAGAACAACTCTTATTGCAAATAAAAATTACTTTAAACATTGTTATATACATTTATTCTATATATTTAATATTAACCGAGAGATTTGAATTTTTTAGTTTTCAGACTTCACTAAACCCTGGGGTTGTTGGGGGCTGAAAACAATAAATTACAAATAACTCGCTTAATACTTGCGTTACGAAAGATTATATGAAAAATAACAATTGTAGAGCATCAATAACTTAACAAAATTGGTTCAATAAAATTTTGGGATACAACTCATAATAAAAGGGATATTTTGAATTTTCAAAATTCTCATCCACTAAATCTCTCCTCCTCACCAATTTCAGCAATTATCTAATATGATCTTTAGCTTAGAAGGAAGATATCGAGTAAGTATGGTGTAGAAGATCTAAATATTTTAGAATCACGAATTTACGACCATCTTACTATGTTCATGTATCTCATACCGTAAACATTAAATGAAAACAAAAGTCCGTCACGCAGGGGCTGCGTAAACTAAGCAGATTTCCTACGTGAAGTTTTACAATAGAGAAATTTCACGAGAGTTGAGCACGTAAGGAAACGGACGGAAACTAGCTTTTGGCGGGAAAGTCACTCGTCCATTAGCCGCCCAGATTTAATAAAAATCCAAATATCTCGGTTAATATTCAAGATAGAGAATAAATGTATATAACAATATTTAATTTGCAATAAGATTGATTCTGTACACGTTTTCGATCCGACGTATAGTAACGGAGATATTTCGAATTTTCGAAAATCCTCCCCTCCAAACCCCCCTCCCACTGGTCCGATTTCAGCCGTTAATGAACTTGATCTTTCTTTTTACATAAAACGACTAAATATCGAGTTTGGTAACGATCAAACAAAAATTGCGACCGCTGGAGCGGTAACAGACAAATATAAATATATAATAATATTAAACGATATATATATATATATATATATATATATATATATATATATATATATAGTCTTGAACGTACCTCGTTTTCGTCATCTACTAGGTAGGATCGATGGACATTTGAAGAAAAATTTCGAAAATCCCGTCATGAGTACAACCTCAATAGCTGATTTCCCTTGAGGGAAATCTGCTAATATTTGGTATTTAAGGTGCAATATTTGTCTGTTAACGCTCTAGTGGTCGCAATTTTCGTTTTATCGTTACCAAACTCGATATTTAGTCGTTTTATGTAAAAAGAAAGATCAAGTTCATTTACGGCTGAAATCGGACCAGTGGGAGGGGGATTTAGAGGGGAGGATTTTCGAAAATTCGAAATATCTCCGTTACTATACGTCGGATCGGAAAATTATGTAAAATCAATCTTATTGCAAATTAAATTTACTATAAATAATGTTATATACATTTATTCTGTATCTTGAATATTAACCGAGATATTTGCATGTTTCTGTTTTCAGCTTCAGAGATGAGATCGGCTAACTTCGGGTCTAGTCGTGAGTTTCCGTCAAGAGCAAGTTCGGGCCGTTCCCGTAACTGTTTGACTCTCTATTATGAAGTTTGTGGTCGGGTATAGTTCGGATTAAGTCGGTCATTTTCGTCATTTCTCGGCTCAGGTGGAAGCTTCTTCTAACCTTACCTGTCGTTTCTAACCTTACCTTACTTTCATTGATTTATGCTAATACGTTCTGTACATCCGCCCTCCCCCCTTCTTTAGTTCTTGGACTACTAAAATTTGAGTTATTAAAATATTAATTATTCTTTCAATTTAGAAGCCGTTTCAGTTGGGAATTTATTTTAATTAACTGAAAGATTTCTCATTACCGTTTGTATTTAGTCACGGTGGTATTGTGTTACCAGTATGCAGATTCCTCTAATGTAAAACTTCACGTGGGAAATCTGCTTAGTTTACGCAGCCCCTGCGTGACGGACTTTTATTAACATCACTTCATGAATACAACCTCAATAGCAGATTTCCATTAGGGGAGATCTTCTAAGAAAGTAATGTATCCTAAATTTGTTCCCATATAAGTGAAGATTTTATTTGGTGAAATTATTTTGTCAGGTTTTCCCGATATAAAATTCAAGTTTTGTGAATTATTCATGCATAATAATCATATTTTCATGAACTTTGATCCCTTCAACTTAATTATTCATAAGTGATATTGATTTTGTTCTAATGCCGATGGAAAATGTATTGGAAGTGAATGCATTATAAAGGCTATTTGTGTATTTATCAATAAACCCATTATCTATCATATTGTAGTATATCTACAATCAATCATTTAATCTTTTAGAAAGGAGAACATCATATTCATTGCTATTAATAGCAAATAGATCTATATCATGTTTCACTTTATCTTTAATGAAAAAAGATCTCTTATCTGATTGAAATAAGTCATTTATTTTCTCCTGATATACGGAGAAAACTGATAATATTCCTCTAGGAAAATTTCTCTGAAAGCAATATTTACTACACAATAGCTTTTAGTAGTTTTCCTTTAAGGGAAATCAGCTATTGATGTTTTACTTGACTCGATTTTTCCTCTAATGTCCATCGATTCTACACAAGAGATGACGAAAATGAGCTGGGTAAAATATATATATATATATATATATATATATATATATATATATCTTTGTGTGTGTGTGTGTGTGTGTGTGTGTGTGTGTGTGTGTGTGTGTGTGTGTGTGTTTTAACACCCTAGGAGTTGCAATTCTTGTCTGATCGTACTCGATATTAAAATAGTCCGTAAAAGTCTGAAATCGGGATGTATACATATTTTCTGTACCATGAATATTAAAATATTTATTTATTTGTATGTAGGATGAAAAAATTGTTGGCTACGCTTCCACTATAATAATTTAATAACAAGGCAAAGCGCTTTCGATGCTGTGCATCATCGTCAGTGCCCGAAGGTTTTCGATGTTGACCTGTCGGCTCTTGGAGCTAGAATCCAAGGACCTGGTCCAGGTCCAAGAGCCGACAGGTCAACATCCAGAACCTTTGGGCACTGATGATGATGCACAGCATCGAAAGCGCATTACCGCGTTATTAAATTATTATAGTGGAAGCGTAGCCAACATTTTTTTCATCCTACATACATTAGAAGTCACTTCCACCTGCCAGAATACCAACTCAGTTTATTTATTTGGTTTGTGCCCCACATCGAAGTTGATTGGCAAGATCTCTGTTTAGGGATAGTTAGAATAATATATTTATTCCTTCATGTACACCTTGATGTATACTGTATATTCATATAGTATGGGAAATATTCCTTAAATATCTGAGTTTTGTCATATCCGTACTTTGCCTATTTAAATATAATAAAAGTATCCCTTTTAAATCTTTTCAAGTATGCTGTAGATCTATTGTACTTTATTCTACATGTATTTATAAATGTTTATATGTTAGTATTTAAGGAACATATTAGCTGCTGTCAGTTAGTAATTCTGTCATATCGTGTTATATGTCAAGATTTGTTCGTTGGATGCAGTCTGTCAGTATTTGTTTTATCGTTAGGTGCTTGTTGCAGTATTTGCATATAGGGTCGTATGTTCTTATTATTAAGTGTCTACATCGGAAACCTGATACATATCAGGTGGCCGATCCTAAGCCTGGAATATTAAACTAAATATTTGTATTGCCAGATTTCCCTTATGGGAAATCAGCTATTGAGGTCGTACTCATGACGCGGTTTTCGAAAATTTTCCTCAAATGTCCAACGATCCTACCCAGGAGATGACGAAAATGAGGTCCGTTCAAAATTATATATATATATATATATATATATATATATATATATATATATATATATATATATATCTGTTAACGCTCTAGTGGTAGCAATTTTTCTTTGATTGTTACCAACATCGATATTTAAACGTTTTATGCAAAAAGACAGATCAAGTTCGTTAATGGCTGAAATTAGACCAAAAGGAGGTGAGGGGGGGAGGGTTTAGAGGGGATTTTCGAAAATTTGAAATATCTCCTTTACCACACGTCGGATCAAAACATTGTATAGAACCAATCTTATTGCGAATTAAATCTACTATAAATATTGTTCTGTACATTTATTCTCTATCTTGAATATTAACCGAGAAATTTGCATTCTTATTCAATTTTGGCCGATAACGCACGACTGAGTTTCCCGCCAAAAGCTAGTACGGCCCTTTGCCGTAATTGTTCGGCTTTTGTATGGAGATTTCTCTATTTTATAACTTCACAGGGGAAAT
The DNA here is from genome assembly GCA_019009955.1 of Riptortus pedestris. Classification (NCBI taxonomy): domain Eukaryota; kingdom Metazoa; phylum Arthropoda; class Insecta; order Hemiptera; family Alydidae; genus Riptortus; species Riptortus pedestris. Next base: position 13,113,454 of record CM032232.1, read on the forward strand.
CTGCTCAGTTTACGCAGCCCCTGCGTGACGGACTTTTTTGTATCTCAAATACTAATGGAGTTATATGTACTGGTTCTTTTTCAAAGGTTTCAGCAAACCCCCCTCTCCCCACTTCTACTCATTGGGCTTTTAATTAGATATGTAGAATATATCTCGGGTTTAGATCATTAGTGTGTTATACCAACCAGCACGTGGGAAATCTGCTTAGGTTACGCAGGCCCTGCGTGAAGGAACGTTTTCTGCTACAACTTCAAATCTCACCATGGGATTATTTACGTGACACCACTTGTAACATAATCGGGATGGATATCAAAGGGTTTTACTCAGTGAGTCTGTCGCTAAAACGAATTCCCTTTGTCAAATCTGTAATGAGATGCAAGACTGAAGGTAGGTTATTACTGGAAGGCGCGACTAGATTACAAGAGAAGGAGATGTAGTTAGTAGCTTTGATAGTTAGTACAAGTTTCGAGGTAACCCTGACGGGAGGATAATGGCACTTAAGAAGAATTAGCCAACAGATGAAACTCTCAAAGCACTTTACTTAACTCATTAAGCAGGTTGTTACCTCGCATCGCCCTATTAGAAAACATATATAACTATATATATATATATATATATATATATATATATAGTGTTGCGAAAATTAAATACATGAATAATCCTTCAGAGAGAGAGTCGCGTATTTGGGAAGTGCGAGATAGATCAAAGAAGCCGACAGAGGGTCGAGCTCCTACTAGACCCGTCCAGTCCAGACGTCGAAGGGCCCAGCCAATTCCCCTTTGATGTATGCCGACGACCTATATAAAGAACCGGCCAGCCGCGAGCGAGTCAGTTTTCTTCTCAAGTGCTTATATGTGCGTTCGGTGCTACAGTGCGACTTAGTGCAGTGCGGTAAAGTGTTTTTATAAGAAGAACAGTGTTGTGCCGTGACTGTAAGTAATAGTTTAGTGGCGTGTTTAAGACAGTGCAGTTCCGCGAAGTAAAGGACAGTGCAGTGCCGTCTTTTGACCGTGACTGGACCTGGACTGTGTGATCTGAAGAACAGTGACGCTATCCGTGTATACTGTGAGCAGTAATTAAGAATAATTACCAAGCGTATTGCGCATTGTGAAATAAATTGTGCAGGGATAAAAAATGTGAAACTTGTGTGTGTTTAATTTTTCAATCCAAAAAGAACTCTTATTAACAACGTTTATTACTGGTTTTGGTAATAAAAACGTAACAATATATATATATATATATATATATATATATATATATATATATATATATATATACAGGGTGTCCCAACTTCCCGTTCCACCTCCCTAAATCGCCAATTTTATAAATAAATGGCTTAGACTTGGTCTACCTTAATTGTGGCAACTGAAGAATTTTTTTAATCTATATTCAACATCGTAACCTTATCCAGTACTTCTCCAGCGACCAAAACTTTGGAATTCCAATGGAATGTCATACTTTTTATGACGGATTCTAATAGAAAATCAGATTCTAAAACGAGTTTATATTGGTGAATTTATCGATTTGACCCATTCTTTAACCGTAAAATGCACAAATATTTATTTCAGAAACAGCATAAAAGTTGCAGCCAACAAAATTATCTTCGAAACGAGTCTACAGGGAAATATTCTGAAATTTAAAAAAAAAAAAGCAGTCAGGGGACTGCCGGTAGAAGTGAAAACTCCTTAGCTTTGATCGCTCAATTTTGGCATTCCTGAGAAAAATTTTTTACGAAGTCTTATTTTAAAAATATTTTTTAGTTATTTATCAATAAGTAACAGTTATGTTCTATTTGACATGAAAAAATGAAATGACAAAAATAATAGTGATAAAAAAACATAATGTACCACGAATTGTTTTTTTATTTATCAATATAAAATACTATACATAATTATTTCAGTTATTTTACATAAAAGAAAAAAATTACAATTTCAGAATTATTACAAATGCTTTACAAAAATAAGTTAAAAGACCACTCAGAAAAATCAATTTCTATCCATAATTTCAACAACTCTTGCACCATCATCACTGCCAGCATCATCACCAATTTCTAAAACTGATACAATCGGTATATGGTAGCTAAAGTAGGATACAAACAGTTTTGATTCGAATTTATGTAAATATCGGAATTTATTTAAATATTCGAAGTTATTTATTAAATAATCGAATTTATTTATTTAAATATTACGAATTTATTTATTTAAATATTCGAATTTATTTAAACTTCGGATTTGAAATATCTATGAAAGTAAAAATGGTAGATATATAGTATCTTGTGAACGAAATGATGGGCTGTTTTGTCCATCTTTTAAAATGGTATGCGAACGAAAACTCTAGCTAATTTGGTTCAGGAGTTATGAAGAAAAGAAGCTCTCCTTTAGCTTTGAGTTGAGTACTAGCGGTGGCCGTGGCGGTGTCGCGATTTCATACTTTTTTTTTTTCCCTCTCCCGCAAATGCTTCCTTACGGGGTGCACAACGTGCCTAAAGAAGTTTTCACTTCATTGTAAATAAACTATCAAATGATTAGGTTATAAAATACCATATGATTTTTATTTCTACATCTACCTAGTACTAGCGGTGGCGGTGTCGGTGTCGCGAATTTCATATTTTTTTTCCTCTCTCCCGCATCTTCCGCAAATGCTTCCTTACGGGTGCACAACGTGCCTAAAGACGTTTTCTCTTCAAAAATAAATCATATCTGATTCCAGGGAAAAATAAACAGGCCACATTTCTTTGATAAAACATTAAATGGTAGTCTTCAACAGCTTCCTAAATGAAGAATTTCTGAATTAAATAGAAGACATAGCTCTGATGCAAAGAAATGAAATGTGGCTGCAGCTTGATTGATCTTCCCACTTCTCAATTACAACACAGAAATCTGTCGCAGCTTGCACACTCAGTTACCACCCAAGTCACCTGATCAGACAGTAATGGATTATTTGCAATGGGGGAGGGTCAAAGAATAATACGATTTGTTCCAAAGGAATAATATTTTCGCTTTTCATTTTCAAATTATATATTTTGCTTTCTTGTCATTAGTATTTAAAAAAATAGCGAGTGCAAAAATAAATTGATATTTTAATTATAATTATAATCGATAATCTGGTATTGCACGAGGTGACTTGATAATTAATGAAACGTGAGATAATACTTTATAATATTTCATAGAAATGGTGGAGATACAGCAATCTATGGCCGACTCCATAATCCTAAATGGGGCGGTAGAATACAATCCGATTACTGGATATTTCTCTCCAACCCCTCAATCCAACACTGTGGTTTATTAAACCCTGGCTAATGGCGGTATAGAGGGCGGGGGATTAGTAAAACCTCTTTATATATATATATATATATATATATATATATATATATATATATATATATATATAAATCTAGTAAGTATTCCAGTTACCCTTTAATATATATACCTTCTAAGGAAAAATTTTCCTAGAGTTTTATTGCATTCATAACATAATAAAATTCTGTCGTCAACAGAACAAAGGGGCTCAGGTTAGCCATGCGAGTTAAAGCGTAGACTTTATCTCACATGGCAAACCTAGAGTGGCGAGTTCGATTCTCGCCCGGGCAAAGGAAATTATTTAGTGACGAAATTCATTAAATAACATCCTAAAATCCCACCCTGGCTAGAAAAGGGTGGTAACCTGTAGATAACCCGTCCCAATTAGCCTGAGTTGCAGAAAGTGGACGTTAATAAATAATAATAATGTTGTCAACAAACCAATGCTTTATTTTATTTTTCATTGTCTGCAATAAAATTTTTCATTCATCTGCTAATAATCTACAGTCATAGTTTAAGTGTTGGAATGTTTGTTGGGGACTGCAGTCTTATGGTCGGAATGGGTTGTCTGTCAGTTTAAATCTATTAAGTTTGTATTAATTGAGGCTTTCCCTGTAGGAGTTTGTGCCCCCTTAAGGGAAATCTGCTAAAAAATAATTATAAATAAACAAAGTTTTATATATATATATATATATATATATATATATATATATATATAAATATCTATATATATTTGTGTCGGGGCGGGGAAGCTTTTTAGTCCCGGGTTTCGGCACCAAAATGTAGGGGCGTGCGGTAAGCTTTAGCGGTAATAATAGAAAATGTCGGCACAAAAATGTAATGGCGGAAATCTTGTGTTAAAGGTAAGAAAGAGTTGGGAGAGAATTTAGACTGAACCATTTGTTAGTTCTCATGGAGAGATGAGGGAAAAAGATAAATAAAGAAAACAAAACAACTATGTGAGTTCTCTTAAGAATTAGGTATATTGAATAGTTAAGTATAATAAGAAAATAAAGAAATGAAATTTAAGCAGTACACAAACTTTATGAAATAATATGGCGGCCATAACTATACATACAAAATTAGCGGTGGGTCTTATAATATATATGAGTACTCATGCGATACTTGCGTTCATAATGCTAGCATTATTAGGTAGTTAATTGCGGGAATCATGCACTTCCAAGAGATGATGAAGTCTTGTTGCGGTGATAAATCTGGATGAGCACGTGGCAGAGAAGAAGAAAGGCGGGAGCAAAATGAACCTGTTGACTCTAGTAGAGGTACATAGACTATCTCGGGTGACTTCCAACTGCGGTTGTCGATGAAGCGGTTCTCTATGAAGCGGTTATCTGTGAAGCGGTTATCTATGAAGCGAAGCGGTGATCTGTAGGGGAGGGAGGCCCCTCTGGCCGTATGAACGACCCCAGCGTCTGAGAGCAACTGACCCCAGCGAGCGTCTAAAAGCAACTGACTCTATCCTTGTTGCTGGCCGATGCCTTCTTGAACTGCATGTGTTTTTCCGCTGTAGCCACGGCCTTGGCGATATGCACGTGTGTGTGGCGGGTCTATGAACCCCGCGAGCGCGGGAAGTTTAAAATTCAAACTGACGACTGAACAATATATATATATGCATTAAAAAAAAAGCGCTCTTCCATCCAACTTCACACAACTTTAACTTGTACTTACTCCGTACTTAACATGAACATCTATGTTTATTTATTTAAGATGCCACTACAATGGCGATTCATCTTTTAACATATTTGAGTATAGTTTATAAAAATTAAATAAATATTAAAATTTTTACAAAGCTAAATGGTACAAATGTACTAAATAAATAGAACCAATGTCACAACAATGGCGATTCATATTTTAACATGTTAGAATATAGTTTTACAAAATTAAATAAATATTAAAAGGTTTTACAAAGCTAAATTTTACAAATGTACAAAATAAATAGAATGTACAATACTAAATATAAATTGTTACTATATTTACAACATGAGGGAAAAGAAGTAAAAATACAAATAAAACAACAAAAATATTAAAAGAAAAACTAAAAGAAATAGTTAAACTGGGAGGTGGGGCAAAACTTATATTCCACGTACAGTGCTTGCTAAACATCTATAGTTGAAGGGCGTAATAAGCTAGAAGTTGATTTCTCGTAAACCCGAAACCCTCCCCACCCCCTCTTTATTTTATGATGCGCTCTACTGCTTTCATGGCGAATCCAACAAACTTAGATTCTTCAATATTGGACAGATAGAAGTCCAATTCCCAGCCCTACTAACCTAGTATTGAAGGTTATATTGGCTGGCATTCTAGGTATACAAATATGTAGACGTATTTGCATATATCTCAAAAAGTAAAAGTTAAATGAAAACAATATTTGGTATTTAACCTTCTAATGAAGTGGTTCATGATATTACAGCTTATTGTTAATATGACATGAGTAGGAGTGGTGGTTTACTGAAAGCCGAAAATAATAATATCTAAATATCTCCCTTAATATTCATAATAGAGAAAATACGTATAAAATAACATTTTTCTGTAATCGTTGATTAATGGTAACATTACTAAACTGAAATGAGAGAAGAAAGTGAAACATTTTGCAATAGAGTGAAGAAAGTGAATTGCCTTCTTAATTAGTAATAAGTATAAATTAAAAAATGATTTGAAGTTGGAAATTAAATGCTTTTAAATGTTTCTTAACATTGTAAGAATTTATTTTAACAAAATAAATTGAAATGTGAATGAATTATTGGTGGAAATAATCAATATATTTTAAAATTTAAATATAATAATAATTACCTTCCTTGTTTATAGCCTGCACTTGTTTATAACTGCACTACTTCACAATCATCACTAGTTCTTTTATAACTATGCTTATAACCTTTCACAACCATGCTTTTATAACCTACCAACAACATACTATAATCTTCACAACATCCTAATTTTGTTCATATTCTGGTTAGATCTGATCATGTATTACACGATTACAGAAAAAAATTAATATTACACTCGTGACGAAAGTAGAATTTACAACTCTCGTGAAATTACCACACACTCGCTTCGCTCGTGTGGGTAAACGTTTCACTCGAATTGTAAAATGATCTACTTTCGTCACTTGTATTATAAATAACTATTTTAAACAGTTCAATTTTCTATAAGATTACCTTACAAGTTTACAAGAGAATTAATATTTATAACAATATTTATAGTAAATTTCATTTGCAATAAGATTGATTCTATACATTTTTTCGATCCGAAGAATTTTCGAAGTTCCTCCCTAAACTAAACTCCCTCTCCCACTTGACCGATTTCAGCCATTAACGAACTTGATCTTTATTTCAACATAAAACGAGTTTGGTAACTATCAAACGGAAATTGCAACCACTAGAGCATTAAGGGGCATATATTTATTAAAATTGAACGGGCCGCATTTTCTCCAACAACCGATTAAGATCCATGGACCTTTGAAGACATTTTCCATAAATCAATCATAAGTAGGTACAACCTCAATAGCTGATTTTCTTTAAGTGAAACCTTCTTATAAGTATGGCTTTATGAAAGAGAAAGTTGGTCTCTTCATAAATGAAAATATTGTTACTTTTTATTATCAAAAACAGTAATAAACGTTTTTAATAAGAGTTCTTTTGGGTTGCAAAATTAAATACTCTCAAGTTTCACAGTTTTTATGACTGCACAATTTATTTCACAATCCACAATACACTTGGTAATTATTCTTAATTACTACTTACAGTATAGACCGATAGCGTCACTGTTCTTCAGATCACACAGTCCAACAATTCACTCACGGTCACTGAAATTCACAAGACGGCACTGCACTGTCCTTGACTTCGCGGCACTTCATTGTCCTTGACTTCGCGGCACTGCACTGTCTTAAACACGGCACTAAACTGTTACTTACAGTCACGGCACAACACTGTTCTTCTTCTAAAAAACACTTTACCGCACTGCACTAAGTCGCACTGTAGCACTGATGTGACCATCAAGATCGCTGAGCATAAAACTGACTCGATCGCGGCTCGCTGTTCTTATATAGGTTGTCGGCATACATCAAAGGGGAATTGTCTGGTTCCTTCGACGCTAGGCTGGACGAGTCTATAAGGGGCTAGAACTTTCTGTCGGTTTCTTTAATCTACGTCACACTTTCCAAATACGCGTCTTTCTCTCTCTCTCTCTCTCTCTCTCTCTCTCTCTCTCTCTCTCACTCTCTCTCTCACTCTCTCTCTCTCTCACTCTCTCTCTCTCCCTCTATCTCTCCCTCTCTCTCTCCCTCTCTCTCTCTCTCTCTCTCGCTCTCAATATAATCCATTTGTAGAGAAAAATGCTAAAAATAAAAGAGCCAGCGTCAGAAGCCTATATTTAGTGGTATGAGAAGAGTATAACATTTTTAATCTAGAGTTGGTATGTAGGTGTCGATTGTGTTAGTATCGATTAGATGTAGAGTAATCGAGTGGGCTATTTGTCTTGTTGGTGGGAGTTGATGGATGAGCTCTACAGGGACGGTGCTTCATATTCTGTGTCAGGTTCCATTTTTCAAACACAATGCCGCCTCTACACGCCCTTATACCGTACCACCGGTTTTATTTTTTTTTTTATTTTTAATTTGTTTCATTTTTTCCCCAACACCCAATCCGGCAATGACTCTTCTCCATGCGTGGGTGTGTAGAAGAGTCGGCTTGTTAGAATACAATCCTCTCGGAAGAATGGTGTGTTTAGGTTTACTTTGAATATCTCATTTATTAATTTATTATGTACGTAGAGTAACTTACTTCAAATGTATCGGTTAGGATCTAAGGGAAATTAGCTATTGAAGTCGCACTCATGACCCAATTTTCGAAAAACGTCCTCAAATGTTCATCGTTACTACCCAGGAGATGACGAAAATAAGGTCCGTTCAAAACTGTGTATATATATATATATATATATATATATATATATATATATATATATATATATATATATATATTTGTCTGTTACCACTCTAGCGGTCGTAATTTTTTTCTTATCGTTACCAAACTTGATATATAATCGTTTTATACAAAAAGAAAGATCAAGTTCGTTAATGGCTGAAATCGAACCAGGGAGAGGGGGGTTTAGAGGGGGAGAATTATGAAAATTCTTAATATCTCCGTTATTGTGCGTCGGATCAAAAAATTGTGCAGAACCAATCTTATTGAAAATGTAATGCTCTATAAATGTTGTTATGTACATTTTTTCACTATCTTGATTATTTACTGAGATATGTGCATTTTTTAGTTTTCGGTCTTCAGTAAAGCCCCACTCCTACTTATCTCATATTTTCAATATTCTATTATATTATGAAGCACTTTATTTGAAGCTTAAATACCAAATATTGTTCTCATTGAACTTTTAAGTTTTGAGATAAATGCAAATACGTGACACACGTGGGAAATCTGCTTAGTTAATGCAGCCCCTGCCAGACGGACTTTTTTGTTTGATTGTCACCAATCTCGATATTTAAATGTTTCGTTTAAATATAAAAATGGAGTTCGTTAACGGCTGAAATCTGATTAAAGGTAGGGGAGGGGATTTCAAAATTCGAAATATATATATAATTTTGAACGGACCTCATTTTTGTCACCTCCGTGACAAGTATGAGCGAGGAACATTTGAAAAAGTTTTTCCAAAATCGCATGATGGGTACGAATAGCTGATATCCCTTGAGGAAAATCTGCTAATAAAAATATATGATGACAATTCCGAGATGGTGATTGAAATAAATACTCAAGAGAGGAAAAAAATGATAAATTCATGATGAATTACCTAAGAGGTAAGAAACAATAACAAGATGAAGTAGATTTAAATACTACATCGAAGTTCGAAATCGTAAAGCAAGATAAAGTATTCCTCTTTTTCATAACACGATGAAAGCACTAGATAAATATCGAACAAATAAAAGCGTTTTAATAACTCCATAAAATAAAATGTTTGGAAAACATGAAGGATGAAAACAAAAGTCAACGAGGTAATAACAAGATGAAGGAGGTAATAAATACTCCATAGAGATATGAACTTTAGCAAACATTGTGGCCTGTGGCCATTGTAAACAGCTGTTCATGGCGAAAGGAAAAATAAATTATTGTCTTCAATTTCTGTTTAATAAATACCCCTTCTGGAAGTTTGTTCGCCGGAGTCCTCATTAATTTCTGTTTGCATTTCCATTCAGGCGTTATCTCTTCTCTCTCTTATTATTTTTTTTTCGTTTTAAAAAAAACCTGGATTCAACCTCACAACTATAGAAGAAGTGTTTTCCTCCTTTTGTTTATTTAAAGAATGAATCTAATTATTTTGACCTCATTACGATTGTAAAATCCTTTGAAAAGAAACGTCTGTCGTGCTTCCTCTTCTAAAATAATTTAGAACAACTGAATTAGTTCTTAGTTAATTAATATACACCTACCTTTTGTGTAAATGAAGGTCAAAAGTCATTTAAAAAAAAAATATCTTTTGTTTGTTTGCTAACAAGATTCAGTTAAATTTGTATAAAAAGTGTTCTATAGTATTACTATATTACAAATTTGGTCTGATGTATAACCAGGAAGTGTTTAAATTCAATAAGAATATAAAATTGAAATTCCAAACTAAATGTTCACATACCAACAATGCTTTAATGTCTAACAAGAGTTGAGTAATTAAAACTCCGTCACCCTGGTATTTGTACTAAAAAGTAAATGTTCATTGTGAACAATATTTACTTAAGGATCAATAAGAATACCAAGTCCTCTACTGTTTTTTAATATTATGCAGTGCACTTTCGGAGTCAACGCTCCATCCTCAGTGCCTGGACCACGACCGCCGGGCAGGCGCATAATATTAAAAAACAGTAGAATACAAGGCCTTTTTATTGATCCTTATCAATTGGTTCCTCTACCATCCAGCATATTCCAGAAATATTTAATTATTAACAGATTTCCCTTAAGGGAAATCAGCTATTTAGGTCGTACTCATGACGCGATTTTCGAAATTTTTCTTCAAATGTCCATCGATCCTACCCAGGAGATGACGAAAATGAGGTCCGTTAAAAACTGTGTGTGTGTATATATATATATATATATATATATATATATATATATATATATATATATATATATATATATATTTGTCTCTTAACGCTCTAGCGGTCGCAATTTTTATTTGATCTTTACCAAACTCGATATTTAAACGTTTTATGCAAAAAGACAAATCAAGTTCGTTAATGGCTGAAGTCGGGAGGGGAGTTTTCAGGGGGATTTCCGAAAATTCAAAATATCTCCGTTACAATACGTCGAATAAAAAATTGTATGGAACCAATCTTTATTGCAAATAAAATTTACTATAAATATATTTCTATACAGTTATTCTCTATCTTGAATATGAACGGAGATATTTGCTTTTTATTAAATGTGGCCCGATAACGGACGAGTGAGTTTCCCACCAAAAGCTAGTTCAGCCGTAACTGTTCGACTCTCACGTGGGAAATCTGCTTAGTTTACGCAGCCCCTAGGTGACGGACGTTTTTATTGAATTTTCATAGTAATTTGCTTATAATTATAAATTTCAAGCTGAGAGAAAGCCCAATCGTAAACTTACCAGAAACGTTGGAAAAACTGGAGTTAACCTTTTTTTTAAACCATGTGACAGAAGACGACATTTTATTTAACTAGGCGTGTTACCCGTCGTTGACGGGCTGAAATAGAAATCGTTTCCCGTGTAAACATAAAGGTTGAATTGACTTTTGAAGAAATCATCACGTTATTTTTTTCACGTAACAGAAATGTTCAGTAAAATGTAGAATAACTGTAGTCATTCAGTTGTAACACCTGTGAAATAAAATGTGGCGATTGGACGAATTCATTATGGAGTTCAGAATGGTTTCCGATCGAAATATAAGTATTTGGTTAAAAAGCTCTGACTAATCCCTTTGTTTTCGTGAAATGTCTGTGACATTGGTTTATGCGTGAGGCATGGAATGGCTACTGTACGAATATTGACGAACTAATTTTCGTTCATGATCTCATAGGCTTTTCCATACGCCCTGCTTCCCCCTATGCCCAAGAACCTTACCTTCAAATATATTTGTAATGAACTCGTTGTGCCTTATGATATGTCCAAGAAATTTCACTGTCCTTTTAGCAGATTTCCCTCAAGGGAAATCAGCAATTAAGGCCGCACTCATGACGTGCAATTTTTCTTCAAATGTCCATCGATCCTACATAGGAGATGACAAAAATGAGTTCCGTTCAAAATTGTATATATATTTGTTTGTTACCGCTCTAGAATTCGCAATTTCTGTTTAATCGTTACGAAACTCTATATATAAGTGTTTTATGTAAAAAGAAAGATCAAGTTCATGAATTCGGACTGGAGAGAGGAATTTCGTTATTCCTAATATCTCCGTTATTATGCGTTGGATCAAAAAATTTTATGAAACCAATCTTATTGCAAATGTAATGTTCTATAAATATTGTTATGTAAATTTTTTCATTATCTTTAATATTAACCGAGATATTTGGGTTTTTTTAGTTTTCGTCTTCAGTAAACCCCCACTCCTACTCATTCCATGTCAACAATAAGCTGTTATGTTATGAAGCTCTTTATTTGAAGTATAAACAACAAATATTGTTCTCATTGAACTTTTACGCCATGAGAGAAGTGCAAATACGGGATGCAAGTGGGAAATCTGCTTAGTTAATGCAGGCCCTGCGTGACGGACATTTTTCCATGGTCTTGATAAGTCTTCCGCTGTCACTTACCTCATTTAGAACTTCCACGTCGGATTATTTTTAGTCCAGCGTTTTCTAGTGATTCTATTCCATAACCACATTTTCACATTGCTTCCAATGTATTATATTCCCTTTTGTGGAGAGTCCAACATTCGCCCCCGTAAGGCAGCACACTCCGTACGAAAGACTTGGCAAACATTTTGTTTGGTATCCACAGTAGACTTCATGGACCAGTATATCTATTCAAGTCTGATTATCTTCACCACACAGCCCACTCACTACTTCTCCGGAACATACATTCATCATAGAGCTGCAGTTCGTCCACATCAAAAGCACCACTACCGCCCTCACCAGTCAACCGTCAAACTCAGATATAATTGACTTCATCAGACTGAAGTTAATTGCTCAGAGAAACTTCAGCCAACTCTGCTTTAATTTCCCAAATTAGCATGTTATATTGAACGCTTGCTTTGTACACTTACTCAACTAATTCCGTTTCAAATTACCTGTACTTCTATTCCTTTTGATCTTCTCCGATGGTCCCGTCAGCAAAGGGGATGGAGCTTTCAGCTTCAGAAAATTGAAATCTATTTAAATCTTTAATAACGTCATCATTTCCTCCTCGAGATTTAATGGAAACTCCAACTTATTCACAATATCAATGCAGACTTTTTAACATGGCTGAGAGAACTTTCCTAGAACGTTTCAGTCTATCAAAAACTGTAATATCCTGAGAGGAAAATTGAATATAAAAAATTCTACTTATTCTATCTTATAAGAGATATTTTTAATAAAAATCAGATTTTTTTTTTCTTTTGCCTAGTTTGTCTAAAAATAATGAAACTGGTATAGACGTCTACTACAGAGTTATTGGAATAAACGGTTTAGCAAAGTCCGTTATAAAGTTATCAGGGATGCCAGAATTGTTTTAATCCCGTACTAAAAGTTTAATATCTCAATTAATTTAATTATGGACAACAGCTGTTATAAACATGAGTTTCACAACACACAAGGTACAACTGAAGACTGTATTAGCAGATTTCCCTTACGAAAAATCCTCAAATGTTCATCGATCCCACGGAGGACACGATTATCCAATCTTACAAGAGTTGAAGAAAATGTGGTCCGTTCAAAATGATATATATATATATATATATATATATATATATAGATATATATATATACTAGCTAAGGTACCCGGCTTCGCCCGGGAATTCATTTGAGCTTGAATGATGATGGTATTTTTTTGGCAAGTCTTTACTTTCCACGATATTTTGACATTTCCCCGTCACAGTCTTTAGGTTTCATATCCGTCGTTGCTGTGGATTTGTTCATAATATAATTACATATTTGTTAATTAATTTAATTCCATCTCCTCAATATTTTTTATATTTCCCGTCTCCTGTGCAATAGTTTATAGTGTATATCTCGTTTATAATTTGCTAAAAGACAAAAACGAATATGACAAAAGTTACTCTAAATAACTAAGTAAACAACTTTTGTTATGTTCATATTTGCCGAAAAAGCAATAGGAAACGAAATATCGCTATTTTTAATTTCTGGCTTCCCTTATAACCCCCACTCCTGCCCGTCCCTAGAAATGTTGGTATGGCTTTTTATAATGAAAGGGTTAGTGCTAATACATATACCGAGTTTTATTTATTTCGGTTGGGTCTTTTGTCCCAAATAAAATTGTTCACTTCCGCTATAGATTTTAGCGTATATCTTGTTTATAATTCGGTGTACGAAAAAAGTGTACATAACAAAGTTACACTAAATAACAAAATAAACAACTCTTGTTATGTTCATATTTGCCGAAAAACCAATAGGAAACGAAATATCGCTATTTTTAATTTCTGGCTTCCCTTTTAACCCCCACTCCTGTTCGTCTCAGAGGATATTAATATAGCCTAAAGTCGAAGTTGGGTTAGTAGTAATATACATACCAAGTTTTATAAAATTCGGTTCAGCCGTTTATGCGTGAAAAGGTAACAAACAAACAAACAGACACCAAAGAAACAAAATGCAGTAATGGTGTCTGTGACATGTGAAACGAAAAGTTATCGTGACAGAGGGTTACAATTTGATATATATATATATATATATATATATATATATATATATATATATATATATATATATATATATATGAGTGGGGTGGGTTTAGAGGGAGAATTTCGAATATTTGGAATATCTCCATTACTATACTTTGGTTCGAAAAATTGTACATATCTTATTGCAAACTACATTACCCATAAATGTTGTTATATACCTTCTTTCTCTGTCTCAAATATTAACCTAGATATTTGCATTTTTAGCAGATTTCCATTGAGCTTGTTAATGGCTGAAGTCGGACTAGTGGGAGGGGGGTTGAGAGGTGGAGTTTCGAAAATTCGAAATATCTCCGTTACAATACGTCGTATCAAAACCTTGTATAGAACCAATCTAATTGCAAATTAAATTTAATATAAATATTGTTATATGCATTTATTCTCTATCTTGAATTTTCATTTTTATTAAGTTTGTGCGGATAACGGACGAAATGAGATCGGCTATTGTCGGTTCTGTTCTTGAGATTCCGCCGAAAGTTAGTTCGGCCGTTTCCGTAACTGTTTGGTTCTCGTGAAATTGGTTTAGAGACTCGTGTAAGCTCCTTTGTCAAATAAATGCAAATAAGTTCTGTTGATGCCTACTCTCCTATCTTCAGTTCTTGGAATACTGAATTTGATTGATTGAGATAAAAAATATTCTGATCCATTTTAAATTACACTTCTAGATATAGTAAATAGTTTTTAATAAAATTAATGTTTTATATTCAGATATATTTCATTAATTGTTTTTCTTTCCGGTGAGAGGTTGGTAGAACTGTTAGTTAACATTTCAGGCGCGCTTCCCGTCAGGAGGGGAAAAATTTCTTATTACCACTTGTATTTATTCACTTAATATTCACGATTCTGTTGTGATATGAGTATGTAGATTTATCTATTGTTAAACCTCACTAGGGAAGTCTGCATTGTTTACGCTGCCCCTGCGTGACAGGCTTTTTTACAGGCTGTTTTTTGGTATGGGAAAAACAGAAAATACTCGTATATGGGACATCAGCTGCAGCTCATGGAAAATCTCCTTTCCAAATAATCAGCGTTAGTGTGTTTTTTATTTTGTTTTTTTTCAATGCTTATGCTATTTATTTATTTTCCTTTGAGAAATGCCTCAGAGGGAATACAGAAATTGTATAAATAGAGTAAGAAGTAAAAATAAATGGACGAGTAGTTTTGGTATTGGACTTTAGGAAGATAAAAGATACACACGAATTGTAGGAAGTGGAAAAACTAAACTTCCGCAAGAAGGAAGAAATAATTCAGGGATGGTGGTGGGGGGTTGAATAGAAATACTGGAAGGAACCTTAGCTGGAGGCTTGGCTGGAGAACAGGGCAATATATAACCAGGAAGGATGGCAGACTATATCTTCCCTTTTCAACTTCATCGATATGAACCGGCTTAAGAGGTCTCTTCTCTGGACAACTTATCTCTCGGCCCTGCCAACTTGTAATCTGAAAAGTTTCTCAAGTTCAAAAAGACTTATCTTTTTTTTTTTTTTTTATCTTATAGTTCATCTCTCCCCCCTCACGATTAGGGAAAAGGCAGGGGGCTCAGATGTCCTGGAGCGGAAAATTCGGGGAAATCCTGAATTAACGGCTTAGCAATTAATTCCTCTTCGGTTTCCATTTAAAAGGCAAAAGACATTACCAGAGGAAATTTAATTCCATCTCCCCCCCCCTTTACAGAAATGTATCAAAGGACTTCCTATATTCAAATGAACTGGGACCAGACCTTTCTGAAATTATTTCACATAAATTCAATCCGCTGGAATACCAGTCCAGCCGGAGCTCCTGGAAATTATTATTACGCCCATGTTCTACTAAATATATAAATTTCTCTCCAAAAATGGTTCGGGTTACCCACGTGAGTTAAAGCTTTGGCCTTAATCTCACAACCTGGAGCGGCGAGTTCGATTCCCGCCGGGGCAACTCTAGCTAGAAAATGGTTGTAACCTTTTAGATAGGCCGTCCTAATTAGCCAAAACTGGAACTTAATTAGTAATAATAATATTGTTTCATTTATTACAAAAATAATAAACGTTGATTATTAGGATTCAGATTGTGCATAGTGAACTCATTCGAAAAATAATGCCCGTCACGCAGGAGCTGCGTAAACTAAGCAGATTTCCCACGTGAAGTTTTCCAATAGAGAAATCTGCCCAATAACAAGTGTAGTAAGTAGTAAGGGATCACTAAACTTATAAACGAGGGACGAATAGTTACGAAAACGGCCGCCAGAGCTCTCTTCGGAAAGTACCAAACAGCTCACTTCTGCTGTATACCAATGCAGAATACAAATGCAAATATCTCGGTTAGTATTCAAGATACAGAATAAATGTATAGAACAATATTTATAGTAACTTTAATTTGCAATAAGATTGATTTTATACAATTTTTCGATTCGACATATAATAACGGAGATATTTTGATTTTTCAGAACATCCCCCCTATAAACCCCCCCCTTCCACTTGTCAGATTTCAGCCATTAACGAACTTGATCTTCCTTTTTACATAAAACGATTAAATTCCGAGTTTGGTATCGCTCAAACAAAAATTGCGACCGCTAGAGCGTTAACAAACAAATATAAATAAATATATATAAAAATATATAAAATTTTTAACGGACCTCATTTTCGTCATCTCCTGGGTAGGATCGATGGACATTTGAAGAACTCGCGTCATGAGTCCTTAAGGGAAATCTGCTAATAATGCCCGTCACGCAGGAGCTGCGTAAACTAAGCAGATTTCCCACGTGTAACACGTATTTGCATTTATCTCAAAAAAAAAAACTCAATGGGAATTGGTACTTAAGCTTCAAATAATGTGCTTCATGATACAACTGCTTACTGTTAATATGACATAAGTAGGAGTGGGGTTAACTGAAGGCTAAAACTAAAAAAATGGAAATGTCTCGGTTAATATTTACTACAGAGAAAACCTGTATATAACGACATTTTTAGAACATTATATTTTCAATAAGTGTGGTTAAATACAATTTAAAATTTTCGGAATCCCCTCTAACCCCCCCCCCCCGGTCCGATTTCAGTAATTAACGATCTTGATCATCCATCTAGCATAAAATATCAAGTTTGGTAACGATCAAACAAACATTGCGACCGCTAGAGAGTTAAGATGTATGTGACTGTACACATACAGTTTAAACGTACCTTATTTTCGTTATCTCCTGGATAGGATCGATGGACATTTGAGAAAACCTTTAGAAAATCGCATCATGAGTACGAATTCAATAGCTGGATTTCCCTTAGGGGAAATCTGCTAATAAAACCCGTCATCATCATCATCATTCAGCCTCTAATCATTTCCCAAGCAAAGCAAGTATATTGTTACGTTTTTATTGCCAAAACCAGTAATAAACGTTGTTAATAAGAGTTCTTTTGGATTGCAAAATTAAACACACACAAGTTTTACAGTTTTTCACTGCACGATTTATTTAACAATGCTCAATACACTTGGATAATTATTCTTAATTACTATTCACAGTATGCACTGATAGCGTCACTGTTCTTGTTATTACACAGTCCAATAATTCACTCACGGTTACTGAAATTCATAGAAAGGCAGCACTGCACTGTCCTTTAACACGGCACTAAACTGTTACTTACAGTCACGGCGCGACACTGTTCTTCACATAAAAACCCTTTACCGCACTGCACTAAGTCGCACTGTAACACTGAACGCACATATGAGCACTTGAGATCAAACTAAAACTGACTAGGATCGGTCTGGGTGTCTTATATAGATTGGCGGCAAAACATCAAAGGGACGGCCCTGGCCCTTCCAGAACAGGACTCGAAGGAACTCGATCATCTGTCGGTATCTTTGATCTACCTCGCACTTCACAAAAACGCGAAGTTGCCATTGTGAAGGGAATGGTTAAAAAAAAGGACCAAGAAATTGAAGTTAAATCTTATTTATTAATCAAATATGCTTCTTGGATGGTTATTTTTGCTTTTCCATATAGGTAGAATAATATATAATATATTCTCGTTATATTTAGTCCTCTTGCTATAGAAAAAAATCAAGATATCCCTATGAGATTTCCAGGGTTATACAGCAGTCTGATAAGCTGATTAGATTTATCCTGTGTTTGTTATGGTTCCATCAAGTTAATCCTGTCATCCTATCATACTCCTCTGGAAAGCCAATAAACATCCCACTCACACGTCTTATATATATATATTTTTCTAACTAAAAGTTAAGCTCTGTCTTGGCGTCAACAGAGAAGTCTGGAGATTTAGAAGGTCACGAGGAAATGTAGTGGTTTCCCTTTGTCTTCTTTACAGTGCAGCTAAAAGGCATCAAAGCCATCAGGAAACAGTCCCGTACGCAGGGGCTGCGTAAACTGAGCAGATTCCTCATGAACTTCGAATAAAGAACGACAAATTGTAATTGATAACGACATTACATAACGTATCTGCATGTATTTCACAAAGTTAAAGATCAATGAAAACCATATTTGGTACATAACCTTGGAATGATGGGGCTCATAATATAACAGGTTATTGTTAATATGAAATTAGTAAGAGTGAGGATTTAGTGATGACCAAAAACAAAAATATGTACATAAATTGGTTAATATTCATTATAAAGAAAGAATGTACATGCAACATTTATAGAACATTACATTTGCAATAAGACTAGCTCTCTACATTTTTTTATCGTACACAGAATAATTTTGAAATTCCTCCCTCCTGTAATATATACATATATATTGAGCCTGCATAGACATACTGGATAATAGTCTATCAATACAGGTTACAGGCTACCGAGGGATGGCTATCTAGCAACACGTTTCGAGTGGAATTTTCTGCACTCATGCAGGGAAACCACCCCATCTCCTTGTGACCCTATTATTCTCTTGTTCGTCTTCCGTATATATATATAAAACATTTTGAACGGACCTTATTTTCGTCATCTCCTGATTAGTATCGGTGCACATTTTTGATGAAACTTTTCGAAATTCGCTTCAGGAGTACAACCTCAAAAGCTGATTTCCATTAAGGCAAATCTGGTAGTAAAATTGAGAATTAAAATATTAATAGGTATTTAAATTTTCACAGCCAAACAAGTAAATCATTTAAGAATAATAAATATATACCACCCCTAAACCCTCTTTCCCTTTATTCAGTAGAATTATTTTAATTTATTTAACACTTCGGCATAATAGGTATTGAAATTCCTCGTCTGTGGTTTATATTCAACTACATTCTCCAGGTCTTTTGTACAGGGCATTCCAAATATAAATTCCAAATGTCGTTTTCATTGAACTTTTACTTTGTGTGATAAATACAAGAGTGGCGAGTTCGATTCTCGCCTGGGCAAAGAAAATTATTTAGTGACGAAATTCATTAAATAAAATCCTATGTCCCACCCTGGCTAGAAAAGGGTGGTAACCTGTAGATAACCCGTCCCAATTAGCCTGAGTTGCAAAAAGTGGACGTTAATAAATAATAATAATAATAAATTCAAATACTTTATGTGATGACTGTATCAATTAAGATTTGATCTATAGCATTCTCGATATTTAATTGTTTCAGTCAACACTAAAGATCATGTTTGTTATTGGTTGAAATAGGACCTGGAATTGTGGGTCATTAGAGGGGTGGATTCGAAAATTCAAAATATTTTAAAATGTTCTGGAACCAATCTTGTTAAGCTATTGATATTCTACAATTGTTGTTCCATACATTTTTTTCTTAACTCAAGTATTAAGCGAGTTATTCTTGTTTTTTGTCTTCAGTACCCCCCCCCTTCTACTCATCGGATTTACATATGAATAGATAATATGTGTTATGATTCGATCAAAACTGTGTTACACCAGCATGTGGGGAATCTGCTTAGTTTACGCAGCTCATGCTGTTTTTATTTATTTTATTTGTGAATATGTATGTAGGATTTTTATTAGTATTGTTATTATATATATATATATATATATATATATATATATATATATATATATATATTATCTCACACAAATATATATATATATATATATATATATATATATATATATATACTTTATACTCACTGAACTGCTCCTAAACGGCTGGACCGATTTGAATGTATTTTTTTGTGTGAGTTTGGGTGACGCCCTGGATAGTTTAGGGTCACAAATCAGCCAGACAGATGGAGCAGGAGTGGGGGTCGTAAGGGAGGCCTAAAATTACAAATAGCGATTTTTCGATTCCTATTGGTTTTTGGGCAAATATGCACAGGGTAAAAGTTGTTTATTTTGTTATTTAGAGTAACTTTTGTTATATTCACTTTTGTCGTATAACAAAGAATAAACGAGATATACACTTAAAATTTAAAGCGGGAGCCAACAATTGTATTGAGCACTAACAATGGAACCGAACTAAACAAAACTCTATACGTAAATTAGCATTAATTTTTCCATGATTATATGCTATATTAAATTGTTTAGCTTCGAACGGAAATGTCGGTTATAAGGGAGTCCTGAATAAAAAATTCGCCATATTCCATTTTCTGTTCGTTTTTAAGTAAACGTGCACATAACAAAAGTTGTTTTTTTGTGTTATTAAAAGTAGCTCTTGTTTTAAACATAATATTAGTAAATTTAGTATCTTAATCGCTTGAAATATCATGCAGGTCAACGTCTGTCGGGTCCGCTAGTATATGTGATTACAGTTAATTACGGCATAACTGTTATTAGATTTGTAGCTTTAAGCTACCTTGTTAAAAATTAGATATTGTTTATAAATTACCACTCGGTTTAAGGCTTCTTATTATATGAGTTTTTTTTTTTTCTTTTTTTCCTGTGGAGATTTACGGTTATACTGACTTAGAGGAATAATTGTAAATGCATGTTAGTACTCTTAGTTTCCATGAAAATTATGGATTGCGTGAATTGAGACCAAAATTAAAATATGTACCCTGTATATTTTTAGCATCGTAAATACTCTGGAGGGCGAATCGTTTGCCTGTTGAAAATAATAAAGAGGGATTTTCCCTGAAATTCATTTATTAGTCTGGGTAAGGATAAGGTGCAAATTACAACAATTTTATTTCACAATAACAATAAGCTCAATTCTATGTGATTGAGTTAAATTTCAATCAGTTCAATTCTATTTCCAGAGGATTTACTGATGCTTCATGTAATATTGATGGAATAATTGGATTATATTATATTTAAAGCATGGCATGCATATAAATACCTAATAGAGAGTGCACTTTGTTGATTGAACATTTCGTTAATTGACTACAATTTGCATAATTAATTCGTGATAGATAGAATTCAACTAAAAGCATTTAGTTAGTGCTTTCCTAAAACATTTTATTTGGAAAGCCAATTTATTATTTATTTAAATTCCCAAAGATGAAATGGTTTGCTTTGATCTTAATAAAAATTGAATTAATTTAAATAAATGAATCATAATAAGTAATCGAGAATGGCTACTCGACCCAATTAAATCTATAGTACGTAATATAAACGAATAATCAATAGCGTAAATATAAAAATGGTGAAATGAAAAGTAAAGCAAATAAAATTAATATAAAATCAAAAAAAAAGTCCGGCACGCAAGGGCTGCGTAAACTAAGCAGACTTCACACGTGCAAGTACAATAAACTATTGATCCCAACTCACCGTATATTTTGTATTTCTAAGAGTAAAAATCCGATGACTAAGAGTGGGGTTTACTAAAAGCAGAAAAGAAGGCATTACAAACAATTTGCTTAATATTTTTGAGCTAAGAAAAAAATATGTAGAAAAACAATTGTAGAGCATCAATAATTCTGCAAGTTTGGTTCGATATAGTTTTAGTAATTCTAAGGAAATGAGCTATTCAGGTAGTATTCATGACACAATTTCAAAAAAAACTCATCAAAAGTACATCAATCCTACCTAGTAGATGAAAATAAAGTCCGCTCAAAATTATATATGCACTGATAGCGTCATTGTTCTTCAGATTACACAGTCCAATAATTCACTCACGGTCACTGAAATTCATAGAAAGACGGCACTGCACTGTCCTTTAACACGGCAGTAAACTGTTACTTGCAGTCACGGCACAACACTGTTCTTCTTATAAAAACACTGCACTAAATCTAACTGTAGCACCGAACGCACATGAGCACTTGAGAAGAAAACTGATTTGCTCGCGGCTGGCCGGTTCTTTATATAGGTCGTCGGCATACATCAAAGGGGAATTGGCTGGGGCCTTCGACATCTGGACTGGACGGGTCTAGTAGGAGCTCGACCCACTGTCGGCTTCTTTGATCTACCTCGCACTTCCCAAATACGCGACTCTCTCTCTGAAGGATTATTCATGTATTTAATTTTCGCAACAATATATATATATTTATATGTATATTTATATATATATATATATATATATATATATATATATATATATATATATATATATATACTATTCTGCTCCGGCCACAATTGATGATCGTTACCAAATCCGATATTTAAACGTTTTATGTAAAACTAAAGATCTAGTTCGTTAATGGCTGAAATCGGACTACTGTGAGGTAAATATCTCCGTTACTACACGTCGGATCGAAAACTTGTAAAGAACCAATCTTATTGCAAATTAAATTTACTATACATATTGTTATACACATTTATGCTCTACCTTGAATATTACACGAGATATTTGCATTTTTATTAAGTGTGTAGGGATAACGGACGAGATGAAATCGGCATTTGTCGGATCTGTTCCTGAGATTCCGCCGAAAATTTGATCAGCCGTTTCCGTAACTGTTCGGCGATCGTTAAATTGGCTTAGAGACTCGTGGAAGCATTTACATTGTGAGATATATGCAAATACGTTCTGTTGATCCCCCACCCCTCCTTTAGGTCTTGGGCTACTAAAAGTTGAGTTATGAAAATATAAATTATTCTGATTCATTATAAATTACAGTACTAGATATAGTAAATAGTTTGCAATAAAGTTAATATATTATACTTAAATATATATTACTCATTGTTTTTCCTTCCTATTATCTATTCAGCTCTGAGTGTTTGGCAGACCTGTATGTTGACAATTCCGTTGGGAGCTTATTGAAATGAACTTAAAGATTTCTCATTGCCCATTGTATTTGCTCATGGTGGTGTTAAGTGTTACCAGTACGTATATTCCTCTATTGTAAAACTTCACGTGGGAAATCTGCTTAGTTTAGACAGCAGGACTTCAAAATTCAGTTTTGCCAGATTACTTATAATTACAAATTGCAATTTGCTCACTCTTTCTAGACTTTAACTTTTCAGGGGTGGTTAGAGATCCCACATAAGGACGTTTGTCTCATCTTTCATATTACTAGTTCCTAAAGTCAAAATAAGTCATATTAATTGATTTATACAAGCCAATATGAAGACTAAATGGTTCAAGTTTGGCAATCGGGAGTTGATAACAAAGAAGTTTAGGCCAGCAGAGGGAACCTACTGCATATTCCATGAGCTGTAATGGAGTTAGAACTGGCTGCTCGGCCCGCCCTTTGCATTCCAATGGGGCCAACCTTCGGCTCTATTGTCGATTTCAGCCGCTAGATTGCGCTCGTAAAGAACTCATCCAAAGAAATAATAGTACTAATGCTTTCTACCTCGTTGGCGGAGTCATTGCTAAGCCAAAGGCTGCTTGTGTTTGCAACATGTTTCAACTTCATAATTGAATTTTAGAGAACTTCCTACAGGGACTCCATTAATCTCGCCGTCTCGTACGCCACTTCGTCTGGCTGGAAGTTCTTTACGGCGAATTCAGAAGAGCTAAAGTCCGTCACGCAGGGGCTGCGTTAACTAAGCAGGTTTCCCACGTGCGTCACGTATTTGCGTTTATCTCGAATCTTAAATGCTCAATGAGAACAATATTTGATATTTAGGCTTCAAATAAAGTGCTTCATAATATAAGCTGAATGCTAAAAACTAAAACATGCAAATATCTCGTTTATGGAATATTGCATTTGCTATAAGATTGGATTAATACAATTTTTTGATTCGACGCATAATAGCCGGGATATTGAGAACTTTCAAAATAGTCTCCTCTAACTCCCCCCCCCCTCCACCCCCGGTCAGATTTCAGCCATTAACGACATGATCTTTAGTTTTACACAAACCGTTTAAATTCGAGTTTGGTAAGGATCAAACAAAAATTGTGACCACTAGTGCGTTAGCACTTCCGTCATCACCCGTGTAGGATTGATGGACGTTTGAGGAAATTCGCAGGCCCGGGGAACATGTCTAATAAACTGTCTTCTTATATAAACGTCTTCCTATCAAGTTGTTTTTTAATCAGAAGGACTTTCGGCATTGACGTGTCATCAAGTAGCTACACACACACACACACACACACGTGTGTATTTGTGTATATATATACAGACATACATAAAAACCACAATTCCAAAATGATACAGCAAAATCATACATAAAAACATAATTCCTATCAGACACAATTAGTGGGCTGTTGTCGTGTAGTAGTTCTGATAGGTAAGTTCTTGTCGGTTATTAGTCTGCAGTCTGTAAGTAAGTGTTTGATAGTTAGTTGTGTATTGCAGAGTGTGCATAAAGGTGGTTCAGTCCTAGTCATGAGGTGTCCGTGTGTTGCTGTGTCAATGGCCGTGCCTCAAACGAGAAAGAATTACTTCTTCTCTTCTAGTGTTCTGATCACTTGACAGTCAATCACGAATAGTGTCTTCTATTTCTCGTTTTATCATGTGTCAGACACACACAAAAATATGAGAAATATATTACGATAATTAGAATTTATAGTTAGGTTACATGTTAATTTTTCCAAACATATGGAGTTACTTCATAAAAGTAATCGAACTGACTGAACCACACACTTTCCCAAACAGACCCTACATATTTATGTGACTGAAATATTAAGCGAACTACCCATAATTTCTTGCTTTAAGGGTGAGGTTTGTCGTGTGTCATATTCGTAAGTTGGAAATCTGATAAGTTTACGCAGCCCTTGCGTGGCGTGCGGAGGCTAATGCTAAACGCATACACGTATCGTGAATCTGCTTTGTACGTCGATAATTAATGTCTAATATTCAAGGCGAATATTGACCGAACAATATCTTTAGCATTCCATCTTGGAGTCAAGTCTAGTACAATAACAGAACATCATGTACGCTGTCCCCCGTGGTCTGAAACCAAATCTACAACTGTGCTTGCCTTCCGCTGCATAGGTAATGCGCCTCGTCAGTATGCAGCCTGCGTTCGTTCAACGACTCTACGTGCCATGTCGATGCCAGTTCATCTGACCATTGTCAACCGTTCCTGGAGCTGTGTGTACCGCATGCAAGCAGTACTCGGAACAAACAGGGCTTTGCCCTCTCTTGTCCACGCGTAGGCTGCCCATGTCTTTGACGTAAGACGTCACCGTGTTATACGATAGATGGTATCTGAAAAAAAAGTCATCACAAATTTTATACACGTTCTATGTAGGGTTGATGGACATTTGACGAACATTTTCGAAAATCGCATGTTGAGTACGACCTCAAGAAGTATTTTAATCATATAGAAACACGTAATTTTACATGGATGACAATCTTAGAATATTTTTTTTTAAGCATATAACATATATATAATATGAATTTACCAGTTGCAAGGTGTAGGATACATGTCCATGTCTTTAG
Source organism: Riptortus pedestris (assembly GCA_019009955.1). Classification (NCBI taxonomy): domain Eukaryota; kingdom Metazoa; phylum Arthropoda; class Insecta; order Hemiptera; family Alydidae; genus Riptortus; species Riptortus pedestris. The sequence continues at coordinate 13,139,230 of CM032232.1, forward strand.
AATAGGTCCTAAGATTCTATGGAACATTCAAGAACTCACATATACTTTGCATGTTGTATCTAGTGACTCTACCAGAGTAGTTCCAATGAGGCCAGGCGGAAAAGGAAGGAATGAAAAGGCGTAAGCAGAGGTTTCCTTTTTCGTTCTGCATGATATGGTCCAATAATAAAGGCATCACGAATAGTGGAGACAATTCCACTCTGCTCCAGAGCGGACGGATTCCATAGATATTCCGAATTCTTAACCCTGAGCATCCCCCTTCCCCTTGGTTCGATTTCAGTCATTAACAATTATTACCTTTAGTTTTACATGATCCGGTTACATACCAAGTTAGGCAACGGTCAAACAATAATTGCAACGTTTAACAGCTATGCATTGATTTGGCTGTACAAAAAGTTACAGAGTTTAATCTGCAATATAATTACCATATTGTTTGATAACAAAGTTTTTGGGAAGTATTATCATTCTATTTTAACATTTACAACGAAGGAACGAACATTTTACGACCAGATTTAACATTAAATAATCAAACACTAGAATAGAATAATATCTACTGAAGAAAAAAATAAATAACCGTACTTTGACCAACCTCTGTAGATTTTTTGACCTTTCTTTTTGGTTTTTATCAGGTGGCTTTACCTATACTATTTTATTATTATAACAAGAAAATGTGTGAATCGCTTAAATTGCGACACACCTAAATATATAAATAAAGAGAGTGTCATGCATGAATACCCTGTGCTATCAAGAAGGTTGGTAACATATTTAATA